>VZRQ01002706.1:10207-63965 GCA_013397975.1 Machaerirhynchus nigripectus | reverse complement strand
GGGCGGGCTCCGCGGCGGGCTCTGGCAGCGGAGCGCTGCCTGCCTGGAGCGGGAGGCGGCGGGGCCGGGCGGGCGCTGCCCTGCGGGCCGTCCTGCCCCCCGCGCCAGAGCCCCCGCTCTGGGAGTGGTACACGGAGCCCCGAGCAGGGGGTTTGTTCCCCCCCTGAGGCTGCTGGTGGTGCACTTGGGGCCCTGATGCACAGGCCCGGGCCTGCCGCAGCAGTCAGGAAAGTAAATAAAAACGTAATGATGTGCTTTCTAGTTGGGGCTCGCAGTGAAAGAGAGGAAAACCCCTCGTTTTCTCGAGAAGAGATCTGAGATATAGCACTACTGGATCAGATCAGCATCCTGCCTTTGAGAGTGCTGAACAGACAAACCCCAGTAGTCGGCTACAAGAAGCAGACCATGAAGCTGCCCCAGAAGACTCCCCCCATGACCATGATCCTGTGGTCAGGCACTTCCCAATAGCTGGGGTCTTCGTATTTAACAGCTCCCAAAGTGGTTTTTTATTTTTAATACATTCAGTATTTTTGGTTTTGAACCATTCAAAATTTTTGTGTCTGCTCCATCATGCAGCGAGTATCCAGTTTTCTTCTTCAGAGAGCATTTAGTCATCTTTTGTTTGCCAAACTCTATGTAGGGGGCAGAGAGAGATTACCTTCCTGCACATCTTAAAAACCCCAATGTGCCATTTTTCTTCACAATCCAAGACTGAAAAACAACACCACCAAGCCAGGCCTTGTAGAGGAAACACAGGTGACATTTCTATCAAAAATGCAGACAGCTCAGGAAACCTCGGATTCCCTCATCAAATACAACCACCAATTCAATAAGCAGCTTCCCTGCTGTCCCAAGATTGCACCTCCACTGGCATCAGCTTCCTAGATAGCACAACTGACATTAAAAGTGGCACTCCACAAGCCAGCACATACACAAGAACCTACAGACCATTCAACTTGTTCTATAAAGCAGATGCAGTAAGACCAGCAGCCATTCACAACACAACAAAAGGCTGTGAGATTCAGCCAGTCCTGCAGATATTGTTACACCTGAGGGGAACACCGGTGATCTGCTTTATCCATGAAGGTCACTCTTCCATAAAATAGATACAAATTTACTACAATAAAGATATGACAGCAACAACAGCAATTTTGGAAAATAACTTTTCAAGGAATCAAGGTTTATTTGGTGTTCATCTAATGCTACCAAAATTAACAGGGACTGGCAAAGTCTCTAACCACATTAGCTTTCTGCCAATCTGTTTTTCTGCTTTTTATTTTACAGTCTCTGCTGTAGCATTCTCTGCTGCAACCACATGCTCCTGCTAGTGATAATACTCCAGGCTAAAATCCACACATAAAATACTCTTAAACTACTGGCTCTGAAAGGTTGTTTTTTTCCCCCCATGTCTCTCCTCCTAACCTTCAGGCTCTCCCTTTTGTGACTCATTACAGGAAGCAAATCCACAGATGCAAACGTAGAAATAGAATCAGATACCACCAGAGCATCAAATATGAAATACGTCAGTACCACTCCACAGACAGCATAATCAATGCCCTTCCTCCCATAGCTAATCTGCCGAAATTCTTTGCTCCTGCACGTACTTGTCCCAAATCTCTACAGTTCATCACTTCATCCAGCACGAGATACCCCCACAGAAACCATGTGAATGAAACTAAATAACTGCTGTCTTACAACGAGCACATACAGTCAGCCAATAAAGGACATTAGGGGAGTATTTGTCAGACAGCAACAACTTGAATGCCTCAATCCTTACCCCAAAGGACACCAAAACCTTCCCAAAAGCTAAAGCTTGGCATTGAAATTTATAATCCCTCGACACTAAAGCTATGGATTTAAGGGAGATGTTGCCTGCTTAGCCTGTTACAGCCTCCCTGCTGACCTCTCCTTTGTCACCAGCACAAACAGCCCTTTTTCACTAGTGGTCCATCAGAGAACCAGCAGCCTGTCAGTCACTGCTGTTTACACCCTTTTCCACTTCATAGGTGCTCCTTTTTTTTTCTTTTCTCAAGTGGTCCAATTGATTAATATAATTAGATTAAACCAAGAGCAATTGCATCTAACCTGTAGTTAGCTTGAATATTGCTGCTTTCTGTCAGATCTGATAAAAAGACAGTGAGCCCAATAGCTTGTTTGCTTTTTCTAGCTCTATCAGTTGATCTAATACAAGATATTACCTTTCACCACAAACCTTGCTTCCCTGGGATCTTTAGACCATCATGGCTACAATACCATTTTAATGTCTTGCCTTAACCGATTCTTCCATATTCTCTTATCTATGAAGTAGAATATGATAAAATGTATTCCCTTCTGTATCAGTTCTTACACTGTTTTCATAAACATAACATCCAAGTATCTTCTAGGACTGCACTAGCTGATCTGATTACCATCTGTCATATGAAGGGTTTGGTTTTCTTTTTATTTTTCTTGTTCTCTCCCCAGGAAGAAAATGATGCATGGAGCAAAGTTTTGGTTTCGTGATGGTTTCATCCCCTTTCCTCTATTCATGTTGCTCTGTGTTTATACCATAGAAAATGAGGACAATGGCAGTTTATGTGATAGATAGACCTTATTTCCCAAGGAAGCTAATTTCAGAGTGGTGAGCCACCCATAGAAATAGTCTCCCGCACAAAGCAACATTTTACTATGTTATTCCCCACCAAAGAAAAGCTAATCCATATTCTTGACATTTGGGACAGAAACTTCCTAAGGAAAGAACAGCATTTTCCTTTCTCCCGAAAAAGAGTTTCAACCTGTGATCCTCAGTATGCGACGTTCAAACAGATTGTGGCAGATTATTAACATACAGGCCAGCGCTCTATGCAGTTATAAATAGGAAAATCTGGAAACCAAAAAGAGTAACACGCCTTTTAATTGCACTGAGGCAGATTACCATAGGACAGCTTGGAAGGGAAATGGTGGAGACAGACTATTTCATGCTAAAAAATAGAGGGAATTTACTGATGTGTAAAGAATCACACTGCTGTTCCTCAAAGAGGAGCCCTGAATGATCCCACGTGTCTACAAAGGCAGTAGGTACAACATACGAGCTTCTGAAAGACAGAAACTGAGGTGAAGAGAGGAATCATCTGTGCTCATGCACTGAAAGCAGAAATGCCAGAAGACCTCAGGGAGACAGTAGACAGCAGATTTAATATGTTTTTGCAATGTGGTATGGCAGCAAAAATCATGCAGTTAATTTAATTTGGGGTTGTAAAGGCAGAGACCTCTTCTCAGAGATATAGGCAATAGTCCCATTTTTTAATATAGTAGTGAGACCGCAGTTCGAAGACATGTTTAGTTCTGGACAACACAGTGCTAGCTAGATGTCAACAACTTGGAGGGAAATAAAAAAAGAGGAACATAAAAAGCTGGAAGGGATTACAGCATGTGTAGGTTGGCCAAATAACAACTGTGAAGAGCATCACGGGAATTGCATATGAGAACTTCAGGGGCGCAGAAGCACGAGGGAGCAAGAAAGACTATTCAGGGTTGTCTGAGAGAATATAAATGGTATAAATGTAAAGGAAATTAAGTAAAGGAAACATTAATCTATAAGACTGCAAGATGAGATCCCACAGGAGCTCGCAACACCTGATTCACAAAAGACTACGGAGCAAAGCACACAAGAAACCACTAAAGAAACTCTGACTGCAGGAAAAGATTACATGAGGACAATATGCCTTTGAGACCATGGAACTGCTCACTGACTGGGACATCTGCAGAGCAGTAAGTCTCAGCCCAGTACATGGAAATCTCCTTTTTCCACAGCATTGATGGAGACACTTGTAGACCAAAATAACCATGTGGGTAAGCAAGGATGGAGCTTTGTATTTGGGGCGGGAGGGGGGNNNNGGGGGAGGGGAGGAGGGGAAAGGTTTATTGTCAGAATTTTTCCCTTTTATCCCTATGATTTCCTTGAGATGTCACTGGTTCACCATCTGGAAAAACCAGCAGTGATGTTTTAATATACATTCACTTGGATTACACAGACCTTTGAGTAGATGTCTTGGACAGCACTAACCTCTTCCGAGAAGTCTGTGGCATCCAGATACAGCAGTTAATTGGAATGAAAAAAATTTTTAGTATTCCATAATTAGAGGGATAAGACCAAGATAGGATGTAACATAGGAAAGCTTGAACCCATAACACCTTTACATCACACTGTGCCATCATGTATTCTAGCCTGCCTGCCATACAGAAAAGGAGACCTGACAGTATAGTATGTTGCTTCCAAGCAAAGGCTGATACACCATGTCGCTGCTCAGCCTGGACGTGCCACGCACTCATTGCTGGGGGAAAAAAAGACAGGAAAAAAAGAAAAAAAGCCCAAGCAATTTTATAAATATTCTGTAGGGAGTCTGAACGGTTTGTGCGGGTTTTTTGTTGTTGTTGGTTTTTGTTTGGTTGGGGTTTTTGTTTTTAATTTTGGTCTATATTTTTTTAACACCACCCATTAGGGAAGCATGTGCAATGATCATTATCAGTTCATCCATACACAAAGCACACAAAGGTGTAGTCCCCCATAAGTGCTGACCTTAAATTGCCTTTCTCTACACAGAAATGTCATGATCTTCATGAAGGAAACCTTTCTGCTTATGTATGTAAATGAAAACATGGCCTAGCACACACAAACATGCAGCAAATGTAAGTATACTAATATTTGACATAATCTTGTAAGGAATTGCTGAACCATATGCTAAAATTAATTCATCACCCCTCCTAGTTTATCACAAACCTGTGACCGTTTTCGTTTGCACTCTGCTTAATGGTCCATCTTTCTCAGGACAACATATGTTACAAATCTCTGTAATTTCATGCTCTTAGCTTGCAGACCATGCTTAAAAAAAAGAAAAAAATGAAGAAAAAAGAAGCATTTTCTCCTTTCCTTTAAATGTAGCTCTTGTCTAAGTGCTCGGACAGGCATTGTCAGCTCTAAAAATTCAAGATTAATCAAGCAATTAAGAATTGATATCTAGTGACTTATCATGACTGGAAATGAGAGATGCTGCATTCATTTTAGCTCTGCAAGAACCCAAAATAGCTAACCTGATTTTTATGGACAGCAAGATTATTTTAAATCTTTTGGGGAGAACAGTTACAATTCCTTCTATTAAAGTGGTTCTTTCAGAACCACCATCTGTGTTTTGCACATTCCTTAGCAAAGGGCCTGTCTGTACAGAGGGCCATGCTGGAAGAGCTGCTGTACTTCAGACTCACGCCCTGTCTTTCTTTACCTGAAGGAGTCTGAAAGTGTAGAAATCTCAAGAGCAGGAGCCAAGATGAAGTTTTGCTTTCTCTCCCCCATATGCCAGCACAACACTGCACTGCACTGCACTCCTTGAATAAACAACACAACTGAGCAGGAATTACATCACCTCCAAACTGTGGTTTCTTTTCAACATTAAAAGGAATGGCAAGCATTCCCATTCATGTAATTTTCAACATTATCACCTCTCCTCACACCTCCTTCTCCAGTATCTAATTGTTGTGATGGTAGGGACTTCCCTGCCTCCCTTCCTTGGGAGTGGAGAGAGCCCTTGCAATTCAGCTGCAGTCATTTGCTTTCCTCTCCTTGAGCTCAGGACCCTCTTCAGTAATCAGAAAGACTTCATGGGTTGGATGAGCAACAGCTCAGCACATTCGCTCTATAAACATTTATTTGGGGAATTACAGCATACATATTTGGGCTTGCTACAGTAATTTGGATCTGATGAGCTTTTCTTATTGCCAAAATGTTGGATGCCTCTGTAAAAGAGAGGAGTAACTTCTTCTGCAGCTTTGCTACCTCAGCAAACATACCTTAGCTAGGTAGATGTGACTCTGATTGATACCTACATGATAAATCAAAAATGAAAAGCAAAGTGCTGCAGTGCTGGTGACTCAGGAAGAAACTTTCTTTTTCTCTAAACTATAAGTACCTCAGCAGCTCTTACTTACCCAGCTACTGCCTTCTTCCTGGACAACCGGATACAAATAAGAGCACACAAACCTGAATTCTGTTCCAGACTTCACCTCTGATGCTCTGCATTTTTGGAAAAGTCATTTAAGCTCCTGAGTCTCCATTTTTTCCATGCATGAAGCTGAAATGACATACTGAGCCTTGCAAGAACTTCTGAAACCTTTGATTTTAACAGCACATGTCAGTGCCAAAAGCACCATTACGGGCATTACAGCACTAATTCTCTCACAAGGGAGGGAAGCTCACTGTGCCACAGGTATTTTGGATACAATTATTACCCCTGGAAGTGCTCAGATAACATTGCACAAAATTGTAGGCAGATGAATCTTTCAGATGGGATAGAAACCAGAGGCCCTGACAGGTTATTAAAAGACATAACGTTTTGAAGAAGCCCATATGTTAGCTTTTTCATGTTCACCCTGTTCCAATTTGGATAATTACGATCTAACTCCTTAAAGCAGGGTGGCTGACCTGCCTGGCCCTACCAGCTGTGTATCCAAATCTTCACGTGGCCCAGAGCGATACAACACAACCCACATATTTCAAAAAGCTGAAGGAAAAGAGGAGCTCTAGGAGAGGTTCACCAGCTAGTGAGAAAGATTTCCTCCTGGAACGGGAGCCCTCCCATTGCTCTGAAACAGTCCTTGCCTCAGAAGCTGGTGGCTTCTCCTTCGAGTCACTTTCCACAGGAACCTGCCTGGTATTGTCAAAGTACCACCACACTTTGTCCCCAGGTAGCTGTGTAGTCGCAGCTCTGTGATGCACAGTTGCTGTGAACCTTGAAGATCCACAGCTTGCAACATTCCAGTGGTTTACAGGCCTGGTTATTAATAGTGAAGGACTTAGTGACATACTAGTTACTAATAGTAATCTGCATTTCTACTTTATCATTAATAAAGAAAAACATTTAATCCCTCACAGTAAGTGGAGACTGGCTTGCCCTAAAATCAAGAAAGAGAAGACACACTGAAGGTTCACCTTATTCTCTTCTCTTGGAGATCACTGGTGCTGTCTGAGCTGCTCCTTTTTTCTTTACAAACTCTCAATGATACTTCACTGTGCATTGTAAATCTTGACCACCACAAAATCCCAAAACACAGAAAGAGCAATACCTGACCCTTCATCAGTTTCCTGACATAGTAAAGAAGAAAAGCAACATATGGTGCAAAGGATTTCTTTTACTACGGACACACAGTAAATTTTCTCAAACTCAAGATAAGATGCCATTTCCAAATGGTGAAAAAAGATGGTGGCAATTCTAAGCAGCCCCCAACATCTGGCTAATTTTGCATTTCAGATGCCACTCTGACCCAATGATGGGGTCAGCAGCCACTCTCCTGTCCCTCGCATGGGCAGCCCTGTGCCAACACATTGATATTTGATGAAGTGATTGCTCCAGACATCATGGATGCAAAAGAGGGGAGCCTGTCCTGTCCCCATCTCTTCACAGGTGCTGGTGGCACCTGGGCCATGGCACAGACCTTTGGGGAGTGTCAGAGTCACAAGCCCCAGGAGTAGAACACAGTCATGGCTGGGGATGTTCTGCATGGCTGTAGCTGCCCACCCCCAGGGAGTCTGTGGTCTGGGGGTTGCCAGGGAAGCTGGCAGGGGCATGTGGGCACGCAGGGGACAGGAAAGAGAGCAGAGAGGACCTAGGGCACCATCTGGTGGCTTCACTCACTGCCTTCCCTAAATCCTTGTCTCACAGGGTCATAATATTGCATGGCCAAGGGCTGAAGGAACACCAAGTCTTTCCAGGAGACAGCCCAGCTGGAACAAGAGATCCCTGCCCTTGGCCCATCGCACACCCATTGGGCACTGCTGGGTAGGACAGCAGTGCAAACCAGAGCCATAGTAACCATTTTTCTTGGGTGATGTTCAGTCAAGCACTTCCCTTGGTAAAGAACGAGCCCTAGCTGGGTATTTAGAGATGATGTGCAGTACAGACAGCCCTGAGAAGGCTAAAGGAGAGAAGACAGGAGTGATGAAGGAGAACACTTTGGACGTGTTTCACTGGTGTTATCCACCACAGTAAGGTCTTGTCTGCAGATAAAGGCAAAATATAGTTTGCATTGTTTCATATGACAAAACAGTACCCATGCAAGAGCTTGTCCTCTGCAGAAAAAGATCAAATCAACAAATCTCTCAAGTGCACCCTGGTTTTTGCCTTCTCAAATGAAGATCTGCTGTAAAGCATTATGAAGGAGTCCATTTAAGGGGAATAGATGACCTCAGTGTCACCAATACCCTTTGCAGCAATGGTGTCTGGTGAAGAGGGCAAAGGATCCTAGTCCTAACATAGCACCTCCTTTAGAAAGCGACAGGTAGTGCATTTCCACCTCACACCAGTGCTTACTTTGGTAACAGGTCTCCACTTCCCTGAAATCCTGTCAATAGAAAAGGATAATTCAACACCTGGGAATCAAAGGTTATACCACTATAACCAGGGAGCCTGCTCTGTGCATAACAGCACCATCCTGGGGGGAGCTAAGGCCCTTAGAGGCACAGTTTTTAAGAGGAATCCATTCTCAGCATTCAGTTTAAAGCAAAATGTATAGGGTAAACACAGTAAGCCAGTCGCTGCTTCTCACATTTGTGGAGCTGGGGAAACTGATCCATAATTTCCTTTTTTTTTCCCCCTAGTTGCCTAACACTTAAAAATGAACATGTTTCCTCTTGCTAGTAATACTCATCTTCTGCACCTATTCTCATGGGCCACAGAGACAGGTAAGACAAAAAGACCAAATGACAACAAAAAGATCAAATGACTGCCTTTTCCCTGAACAAATCTCTGCTACAAAGCAGCTATACCAATATTATATAAATTATATTTCCTAGTCTCCCCTACCTGTGCCTTCAGGCATTTCCTCATACCATCTTGGAAAACTCCATACCATTTAAAAACATCCCTGCTCTCAACAGGCTTCTGCTTTATGCTTTTCTCTCTCACACGCTGTTGCTGCCGTGGCTGCCCATGGTGCATGATGCTAAAAAAGTGATTTTAGATTGTGGCTACATAGGTTTAAACTTCCTTTTTCTCATGCAGCAGCCTTTTAGCCTTCCTCACAGGGCGAACTGGAAAGCCATTGAAATCAACACAGTGACCCTCACCCCGACTTTGACAAGGTTTGGCACACAGCCCAAATCCCCACACTTGCCAGTGTTTCTTGAAAATTTTTACTTTTTCACTTAATTGATCAAAATCTGGTGTGATTCTTCCAGTACTTTAGCACTGACTGTTCTAGAATAGCATTTTCCATTCCAAATACTATTCTTTCTCTCGTGTTTTATTTTAAACAGCTTCAGCTATTTAATATATAGAATTGTTCAGGCATAAATGTAAGAAACATGCTACTTAAAAAGGTAACAGAAACACAAGACAAATCAACTTACTGCAAAGAGAGATCCTTGCCAGGAAATTTCCAGTAGCACCCAGTATTTTTAGCATTTATAAGATTTAAAAAACAAAACACAAAAGCTAAGCATCATTATTTTGAAAGTTTTTACTTTTCATCTAATCCACCAGCATCTGCTGAATATTTTATTGCCATACTGCAACATATTTATAATTCATCTCATCATTTCTTCAAATTTGTTAAGGAAAGGAATTGTTATACCTCTACAATCCTCTGTAAATTCTTCTGTGAACACAAATGTTTCCTGGTCATATTAGTAAAACCTAAAAATTTTTACTTCAAAAATATTTGTAATTGTTGTGATCACTTAACAAATTATAAATGGGTCTAATAAGCCATGCTGTCCATTCATTCCTTTTTCTGAAATGAATTCCTCAGCACTGGGAAGAGAAAGAGCATTTTTCTGTGGTTAAAGAAAGTCCAAATTGCATGTTTGAAATCTCTTCTAATAAAAAGAGCAAAGCAATAAGCGGATTATCTCTTTAAACATAGTATAGGAAGGTTGGGGGCCCCGGAGACATTTTCCATAGCCTCTATCTCTGATACATAGCAACATTATCTTCAGCTAGAGAGGGTCCCATGACCCTGGAGCTCAATTTTAATTTGATCTTCTTCTTTAAAGAGGTTTCTATGGTTCCTCTCAAGTTATGCTGCATATTCTTATTTTGGGTTGGTTTTGTTTGGTTGTTATTTCGTTGTTGTTTTTTAATATGAGCTAAAACAGCCTCAGCTTTTTGATCCGGTGGTTTGATCGTGTTATACGGATATTTAATGTAACTTCTTCCCTATCAGAGCCAGAATACGCATCAGCACAAATGGTAGTCAAGTTCCAGCTCACAGGGGAGAAAGAATTTGGATAGAAAGTTCACTTCTAAGGCCTCCCTCCTCTTCCCTCCAGTCGTTCTGAGTTTCAGAACTGGTCTCCCTGGTCTCTCCAATAATGTATGGTGGGCGGGTAAAGGAGCTTTATACTCTTTACAGCGGCCAGCTGAAACAAAGGCAAACCTATTGGTTTTGGTGGGGCAGAGGTACCATGCCTGCTCCCACAGAGGCTCAAAATCCCAAGTGCTAACAATGCCCATTGATAGAAGAAAAGGAAAGTGGGGAGCTCCGCTTGGCTTGGACTTCTGTGGGCTGGGACCTGGCCCCAGACCCGCCTGGCTTATGCAGCCCCAGCGAGGGAGCTTCCTCACGTTCCCACCTCCTCGTTCCTCTTCCTTGTTCTGGAATGGGCACTGTCACTGAGACATGTTGTCAGGAAGGGATATTTTCTCTGTGTTCCTTTTCTCCGCCTTTATCTCTGTCAGTGCATCCAGTCCTCACCGTGTACTGCTGATACTGCTGAAGGGGAAGCATTTACTTGGAGGCACTGATTTGAGTCGCCCGAGTAAGGTCACAGCAGGTATCTGTGACTACTTGATGGGATTAGCAGATTATGAGAAAACGTGTTTGCTGTGGGGTTCCTGAGAAAGGGAAAATGGGCAAGTGGTTGCTTGGATCTGGTTGAACTATGCATGAAGTCCTGATGGCCACTTCGGCAAAGCCACAAGCACAGGATCAGATGAATGGCTGCAGGTCAGGATCGGAACATCAAGCCAGCAAGCAGAGAGGTCTCTGCATTGTCCTACCACTTGCAGAGGATTGAGGGTTAAGTATTTCAACCGGGGCAGGTGAGAGAAACCTTCACAGATTGCCCATTCCCAAGATAAGTGCTTGACAAAAGCAGCTTTTCTTTTGCATCAAACAGCTTTGCTGCAAAATAGCTTTGCTGCATCAATGCAGACTGAGCCCCGAGGGATTTTAACAGATACATTCTGTTGTTAATGAAGGGCAGTTTAGAAGGAGCCAGGGGTTCACAATTCCCTCATGGTTGTGCTCTGAAGTCACTGTGGATCTCTGCATGTATCTGCATCTCATCGGGGATGTAAGAGAGTAGTTCTGCCATACAGAAAGATGTCTGGTCCACATAGGGTCAGGTATCTTCCCTGTTAGATATTCTCATACAATGTATCAGAGGATTCTTCTAGAGTTTCTTGCTTCTTAGGTGTCTGCAGAATGATGAAAAGGAGAAAAAAGAAATGGAGGAAAATTATTCAAAAGATGATGAATTAATTCTTAATAAGCAGACACTGACGTTTGTTCTGTTAGAAATGGCTATAAGTGATCTGCTGAAACAGAAGCCACTACAGTGAGAAATGTTGCTCCACCAGAGACGAACGTGACTAATCCAGCCCAAGGGATAAAGATGCCTCCGTTACTAGTCACTCTTCCCCAAAAAAACTGTCAGACAGGGAGGGGAGGGAAAATTGGACTCAGTAAGAAAATAAATCACTTTGGATTCTGTGAAGGAGGAATTCCCTGACCTCCTCAATCCTGTTTCTTCAACAGTTGAGTCTATTCCTCACGACCGTTCCTTGTGTAGACAAGGCGCTGACAGACTGATATTTTAAGTGCTGTGTGGCACAGGCCTGCTGTAAGCAAGGTTACACAGCAAGCAGCTGAAATGCCACCGGCTGAACTAAGCCCTACCTACACTAGCATTTTCTCTGTTGCCACCACCAAAGGGAAACACTACAAAAGTGCTGAGTGGAGGCACCTCCAAAGCATGCAGGATTAACCCCTTGCTATCCAAACTGACCGACAGTCCAGAGCGACAGCATGCAAATGCTCTTTCCAAAGGCTTCCTGCCCTGCTTCCCTTTACAGCTCCCCCTCTAGGTGCAGCATCCCGCAGCAAGGGTTGGGCTGGGCCCTCTGAAGCAGAGTCAGCCACTCTTCAGCAATCTCAGCTGCCACTCACAGGCCAAACCCACTGACCCACGAGTCTCACTCTTAGGGAAAACACCCTCTTATATTCTGGCAAAGACAGCTGGAGGACAAGTGCCTCAGGTGGTCACAGGCCAGGATGACTGAAGGAAGCTGATCAAGGTGCTTGCACCCATAGTGGATAGAGCAAATTCTCCAGTGCTGAGCTCATGGGATCCTGCCACTCACACTTCCCTTCCTTCAGACCAGCACAAGAACTGAGGACACTTGGAACTGTCTGCTCTCAGTGTGAGAGTTCATCCCATCCTCTCTTCTCCTCTCTTTCTCCCATCTCTGCTTTGACCTTTACCCCACCCTGGCGAGACTGCTGGCACCAGATCCACTCACGCAGAAAGCTCCTCTGCTGTTGCTTTGTTGCTGCTCTGTTTTACAGACCCTCTGTCCCTCCAAGCAGCAGTTGAATGGTGTGGGCCACACACAAGCAACTCAGCACAGCCCAGACAGCTCCCTGGTAGGGAGAATCCCCACACATACTTCATCTTACCATCCAGACTGAATAATTTCAAAGGGGACAGCTGGTAAAGGTATACAGAAGAATAAATGGGATCAGAAAGAGGGACCCTATCCAACTAATTCAAAATTCAGCAAAACAGAAATGCAGGGATGCTGTCTTTTCCAGTGCATCATCTAAGACAAGCCTTAATAGAACAACCCATCCTTCCCCTCAACAGCCAGAGACCTGCCACTGCTTTTGCTACCACCACCATGGTGGTGCCCCAGCAGTAACTGCAGGAGGCAGGTGGCCATGGGACCAGACCACATGGCAAGTAGCTCTGACACAAAGGGGGCTGCTTGGTTTTAGATCACCTTTTCCTAAAAGGTGGGAGTTGTGAAAATGTCTCGGACACTGGAAAACACTGCCTTTCATGAAAGAGAGGGATGGTGCAACCAGGGGAGCTCTCCCCAAAACATTAGTGGGAAGAAAGCAGCAGGCATTTTTCAGGAACATTTTCTAGCATTGGAAGAGGATATATTTTTTAAGCAGATAAGAGGTCTGGAGAAGAACACAAAAATTAAATTCTGAGGACAGGAAGGAAATGTTCCTTCGGGTGCCTGATGCAAGTTTCGTCCACATGAAACAGCTGATGCCTGCCAAAGGCAGGGTAGAAGGCTGTGTGGGCCTCTGATCTGCTTCATGTGGCCCCCACAACTAATTTACACCTGCATATTCCTAGTTGCCTCTATTTTCACTGTGAGTGAATTTAGTTCCCTGTCTCTCACTCCTAATTCTCAGCCCAGCAAGAAGATCCAAGTCCAAAACATACCCACACTGCCGTTTCCTGAGCACGAGAGCTGACAGCAGAGATTGTATAAGCCCAGCCTCTGCTCAAACCATCTTAGCTTCTGCTACCATGAAATGACTCTCAGGTTCTTAATGCTGGTGAAAGGAAATTTATATTCAGGGTCTGCTGCTGGTGCACAGATTCCTTCAGCCCAGAGGATGTCTCAGCTGCCTAAATAATCTGGAAAAAGCAATAATGGGACCAGCACCTGCCCAACTCTTCATGAATGCCCATCTTGTTCAGGGGGAGCAGTGATCCCAAACCCCTCAATGCCTTTCAGCACACGTCATGCAGCAAAGCATCTGCACAAAACCATGAGTGCCAGAACCGGCAGAGCTGCAGGAGCCAGGGTTCTGCTGGAAGAGGGAAGATAGGCTACATGTGCAGCCCAGCTGGTGAGTGCATGCCACATCCCGTTTCCCCCTTTTGGTGGGACTGGAGACACACTTACTGCCTGCGAGGTCATGGGATTGTGTGGGGTTTCTTTCCCCCTGTGCCCAGGGCACATGGGAACTTTCCCAAAACACAGCCCTGGCCCTTACCTTCCCTGGAGGATTCTTTCTGTGCGATGGGTTGCTTGTGTTGTTCTCGAGGCTAGAATAGACATCAACTTGCTGCACATCCAGGCTCTGCACAGAGAAGAGAGAAGAAAGTAGGGGTCAAATGAAATATTTAGGTTTAAGACAACTAATTACCCACTGGGTTGATGCCTTGATGTGGCTACCTGAAAACAGAGACCAGACAAGAATAAGAGAATAAAAGTAGGTATTTATCTGAAGGGCCTTCAAAAGTACACCTTGGGCAGTCAAAAGGCTACACCCAAGAAGGACGCCAGGCCACAAGTTCTTCACGCTTTTATAAGTTTGGTTCATTTGCATATCAGAGTTAATTCCCCAATTAGAACTTCAGTTAATGATGTAATTACCCCAAGTTTGCCCCTCCTCTTCAAAGGCTTTTAGTTTACACATTTTGGGGCCTGGGACAATCAAGGTGTCCTTGAAGAGCAAACCCAGAGAGGCTTTGTTATGTCTAACCAGCATGAGAGAACAGCAGCTAATAGGCCACATGAAACTTGAGAGTTACACACTAGGCAGTACAGGATTTGAAAAATATAAAAGTTAAAACCTAAGGCATCAGGGTTGTTCCTCATCTCATGCCTGACATTTTTTAGGAATCCCTGCCATGTCCAAAATTTTGAAGTTCCTGACCTTAACTTGGGCAAACAGAAAATCCTTTTCCCCTGAAATCCCTACAGTGCAGCTGCATCATCTTTTTTTCAGGCTTACAGAGACAGGCTTTGATGTTACCTACCCTGTGTAAGGCAGTGGAGAAGAATGCCAATGCCCCTGCCTCCCTCTGCTCCAAAATTGTCCCAGAATGCAGAATAAAGACCCCTTTGCCACATGGAACAATGTTGTGCATCAGGGTGACCACAGGTAAGGGGCAGTACTCTGCATCACCCAAGACTGTTTAGGTGCCTGACAACCACAAGCTCTTGTTCATGATTATTCTGGGGACACAAAGGTGAGAAAATGGGAGAGGCTGGGGGTCCTGAAGCACAGAGGCTGTGGAAAATGAACACCATTTCTGTTTACTGTCTGTTGGGGTTTTTTTCCCAAGCCAGAACTCTCCTTTCTTCTTCAAGTGAGCAAAGAATAATAAAAAAATCCATATGCTCCCAGGCCCTCAAACATTACCATGGTCCCACACAGCTACACAGAGAAACACACACACACCCTGCATGCATATGCACCCGCTGTCCCCCAGGTAATCGTGTCACAGGAGATGCATGTCAGTTTGAGTGATATTCCAGATCTGCCTGAAGGATCAAACATAACAATCAGGAGGACTTTTCCATGTGTGTTTCAAGGATGACGGCAGGTTGCCAAGGTGGCTGTTTCTCTGGCAACAGGAAGATGGGAGGAGCTCCGGTTGCAAGAGGGGCAGACGGTATTAGTGGAGAGAGCAAGGCGCCCTGTAATGCAGTGAGAAGGATGAGCAAAACATGGAGGCTTCATTGGGGGCTGCCAATCACTTGAACCCTCATCATTCCATCTGGAGTTGCAAAGACTCAGCATCTTTAAGGATCATGGCCAGCAGGACAGTGCTTTGAACAGGACCAGAGGGTAGAAGCAGCATTGGGGAGTGGGCCTTGGAATAAACAAGCACTCAGACATGAGTTTGCCACAGTGAATGGGGCACCACACGGCTCTCATATTCCCACTGCTACTCTGGAAACAGTCAAATTATTTTATGTCTGTTTCCCAAAAATCCGCTTTGCCTATTCAGACATCCCCACTATTTCCATGTGCACGTGTGCACACAGAAGATTCTATTTCCCCTCCTCATTTTCAGTTCTCTCTGTGATGCTCACAGTGAGGACCTCGTCTTGCGTGCTGAGCTTCCAGAAGCCTGGCTCCATGTCCCCTTGGCAGGACAGGCAGCCTCTTTCTCTACTCCAGTCTGAAGCCACTTGCAAGCAAGAAGGCATTTAACCTCCAAAAAAAATTCCCTTCCCTCCATAAGCTTTCTTCCCATGGAGGCTGTTAACAATGCTGGTCCTTTTCCGGTCAGTTGAAGAGCTGGTGTCTCCAACCACCATGTGCAAGTTAATTACTTTTACTTGGTCACTGATCACCTGCGAGTGTCACAGTGGAGGCACACAGGCCACTCTCCTCCCTGCTGACAGATGCTTTCCAATCCCTGAGCAGCCTCCCGTCTCCCTCACACCTGGAAAAACTCCTGTGCTCTGGAACCTGACTGCACCTGCACTGCAGGAGTTCTGTTTGCTGCTCGAAAAAGCTTGTTTGAAGTGTAAAGCAGATGAAGCAAGTCCCTCAGATTGTTATTTCCAAGCTGCCCGTTAACTAAGCAGCTAAGCTGTAAGTCAGAGGATATACAGGTTTGCTTTTGGGCAGTGCAGTAAGGTAGAGCTACTCTATGGCTGCAGGAGGACAGGGAGGTCAAGGAAGGCACTATGCAGAGAGCAAAGTGGGTTCCTAGCAGCCCCCTTATTACCAGGCCTTTTGCTACATTGTATGCTTTTCACTGCATACAGCCACTCCCAGGGACCACAAGGTAAATAGTGGCACCTGGAAGAGCCACTGGGGAAGGTATTTGCTCCCAGGAATGTTCAGCAGGACGGCTTTGCAGAAGGTGTGTTAGGACCCTTCCACAGCAGGGATGAGCCTAGCTACCATGTAGGGTAACACAGAGCATTTAATGAGCTGCACCAGCCAGTTCCAACAGCATCTGTTACTTTGGTGTCCAGTGCTGCCTCCTCTTGATTCTGCTCCCAGCTTCAAGCCTGCAAGGACTCTATGGTTCCCTGACCTGACTGTTCTCTAGACTCCAGCCTCTTGCTCTCCCACACAGATAGCATAGCTGGCATGTGCTGGCCTCCTGTCCAGTCCCCTGATCTCTGACCTCCTTCTTTATCTCATCACTGGGAGTTACTTCTCACTTGTCCTTCCTTTTTTTCCTTGCCTTAGACTACCCCAATGCTGATCACAGATTTTTTTCCCTCCCCATGAGTTAAGCACCGAGTTCAACACCCACCAGTAGATTTTCACACCTCACCTGATTTCAGTTTGCAGGGCTGGGTTTAGACCATGCAGAGCCCCAACAAAATTTAGCAGTGGGGCACCAGAGTTATCATTCAAAGGAAATCAGATTTGTCAACTTTCTATTTTCTTTGCCTGTCCTGAGGGCCCATCCAATGCGGGTTTCCATCCCAGGGCTCTCACCCTCCTTCCCCCCCGCCCATTATGCCTCACAGGGCCGTGCTCGCTGCTCTCCACATCACAGCCCTGCTCTCACCATGTGCCTTGTCTGGAGCAGGAGTTGCTGCTTCCAGCCCCCCCATTGCAGCAGCTATTCTTCAACAGAGGAAACTCCAGTGGGCAGACTCGTACCCCCCAGCACGCAGGAGATGGTCCCAGGCTGCTTGCAGCCCTGCCAAAGAGGGCCAAGCCACCTGCCCTGCACACCGGGCTGGCCAGGAGCCCTGCACAGCTGGTGTGTGGTTAACAGGCTTCGCAGGAAGGCTGGTTGGGCCAGGTCCATAGGGCTCCCGCAAGCACAGGGGCTCAGCCAGCTCCTGGGATTGCCTGTGCCTAAGGCTGGCTCTGCTGGCTTGCTATATTAGCCTTAGTGGAGCCTGAACAGAACAACATGATGAAACATGTAATTAAGATGGAGCTAAGGATGCATGACGAGGCCGACTGAGCGAGAAATGGATTTGATTTTTTTTTTGTCTCCTTGCAGAAATCATCCACTTCAGCAGGAAACTACCCATTCGGATTTTTATAAGCCTGAATTAAAAAGAAATTACTTGATACAAATGAAAAGGTTTATAACCTGCAACCTCCTTTACCCAAAGCACTGCCTTTTGCCCAGAATAAACATATCACATACAATACGTAGTGCTCTCTTTTAACTGCTACTCCAAAAATTAAAGGGTAACAGAATGGTGCCCCCCCACCCACAGAGCAAGAATGAGAAGGGGCAGGTCCATCCTCTTGTAGGTATCTGCCCCTGATCAGGTCTCCTGCCTTCCTGGCAGGGCTTTGCTCCTCTGTGTAGTACATTCTCCAGAGCTTTGCTTTGTTTGGTTTAAATGATTAATGCAGCAGAGCTCACAGGTTTTCCTTGGAGAGACTTTTCCAGCCCTTATAGACCTCACAGACAGAAAGGTTTCCTAATATTCAAGCAACATCCTTCTCTACTCACTTTCACTTTATTCCTCCTTGTTGGTTCCACAGATCACAAGAAAAAAAACAACAAACCCCTCCTTTCTTAGTGGAGCAGCCATCCCACTGGAGTAAAAGGAGAAAAAGGAATCCATCTAAAATGGAGCTGGACAGGTTGTAAATGGGATTAGGAGTCATGGTCACTTGGGGTAGCTGAGGTCTAGGCCTGACATTTCAGGGGAGTCACTTCAATCCTACTACCTATGACACTGCAGCTACTGGGCTCAAGGAGTGGGAGCAGTTAGCATTCCTCAGTTTGGGAAATGGAAAAGGAGATCCTATGCAATGAAAAGGGAAATGCTTAAAGAAAGAAACTCCCTTTCCTTTCTTCTTGCCCATTTCCCCCACTAGCTAGTGTGCCTGCTCAGGACTGCAGTGGTCTGTGACACTGGCACCAGTGAAGGTGCCACAGCAGAAACTCAAAACAGCTGGGGGTTGTTGAGGGGAGCATGTCTGTGCCCCTTTCCTAAGCCTTCATTCTCCAGCTAGAACGGGCATGTCCTTGAGACACTCTGCAGTACAAAGTCGGGCTGAGAGTCCCTCTCCCTTCCTGACCTTGGAGACCCTTCTACCTCTTCCACGTGAGGAACCCTCCCTGGCCCCACACTTGCTGCTCTGTGCTGCTGGCAGAGGGAAGGGTGCTGCTCAGCAGGGCATGGGGCAAGGCTTGGGCACTAGGGAGGCCATGAGTGGGACCGGGGTGGAGACACACCCAGTCCTGAGAGAAGCTAAGCAGGGCAAGGTCACCAAGACCAGGCTGGTATTGGAAGTATTGCTTATGTTTCACATCATGATACTGGCATTGTCTGTACCACGGCAGGGAAAGGAAGGGTTGTACTATGATGTGGACAGAAGGGATGAAGGGTGACTCTGGTACTCACGTCATAGACAGGAGGTGGTGGTGGGCTGGCAGAAGGGAGCTGTGTTTCCACCTTCTGTCTCAAGATGTTTGGCTGGTTCCTTCTAGGGCACAACACCTGCTCAGGACAAGACACCAAATGACACATCTGGAGAAAACCACATCTCCCCAAAGCTAAAATGAACGCCAATGTCACATCAAAGCCAGCTGTTTGCACACCTCCTGAATGCTTCCACAGGAAAGAGTGCTGAACATGTGCTGGTTACTTTCCTCACCGCAGGGTTAAATGTAGAGTCCAGTGACTTACACTGGAGCAGTGGAAAGGAGAACCGGGCTCTGTGTGTACATATAAAGCACTTTCACCACTGAAACCTTACTGGCTGAAGGGTGTACGTATTTAACAGAACAGAACAATGCTATGGGACAGGGAGTAAAGCGGGGCCCTGGTCATATTGCAGAGAGGAATTTCAGAGAGGCAAAATGCAATTACTTTTATCAGGATTTGGCAGGGAAGCTTTTCCTAATACACTGAGTCTACAGAAGAGCACCAGACAATCATTAATGGTGACATATAGTCAGCAATACATTAATGCACAAGTCCAGCATGGAGTTGAAGGAAGAAGGTCCCTTCGTCTGAAATGTTTCTTACATTAGATGAGTTCTCCTTGAACACATTCCATTCACAGAGAAGGGTTAGCCCTGCTCAGCAAGCAAGACAAGAGGCAGAAAAGGCAGAAGGATTTGCTAAGTGTCTCTGTTCTAATTCAGAAAGAAGTGGGATGATTATATTCACATCACATGAAAACGACAAACTGCTTTCCAGTCCATTAGTAACTAAGGAGGATGCTAAATAGCTTCTCTTAAAGATAAACATTTTTAAACCAGCAGATCTGAGCAAGCTGTGGTGAGAAATATGGGCTGCGTTCTGCAGGAGGGCAAATGTAATGACTGCACAATCTCTTCAGACCCCAAGGAGAGGCCATAAGTCTGAGATTTGCTGGCCCACCTCAAAACCCAGATGCCAATTGGCGAGTTGTGACAGTGCCTCCCCTCCTCATCCCCACAGAGACACTGTCTAGGCAGAGATGGAGGTCTGTCTCCAGCCAACTCCCTTTGCCTCTTACACTCCTTCCCCTGCATCAGACTGCCTGCAAGGTAAGTCTCACGAGATTAGCTGGGCTGCCAACTGCTGCCATTCTGTTTTCAACCTCATGATCTCTGACTGTGTGTGCTGAAGCCTGATGCTCCTTGGAGTCGAAGAACTGTACACGCAGCACAGCCTCCACATAAAAAGGCATGCAGAGAGTCTGCTGTTTGTGGTGGCAGAGAGCAGCTTGAAGGAGTTATGGGGTGTACTCTGCCTAGAAAACAACAATCCCAAATTCCATTCTAAGAGATGTAAGGGTATTTTTAAGCCAGCCTTGGGATCTCTGGAAGAATGCAGATGATGCTATTTGAACACCTGAGGGTGGCAGTACTAGAAGCAGTAGGTTTTCCCCAAACAACAGGGATTCCAATATCATGACTCCAGAGGTTTTTCCACAGGGCCCATCTCATCCAGATCTTCCAGTTCTGCTTTTGGCTTTTCTTCTCTGACTCTCCAAATCCTTCCTTCCCCACTCCTGGTATCCCCTTTGCCCTCAGCTTCCCAGCTTCCACTTCCTTACCCAGCTGGTCCCAACCTGGGACACTAGTCTGCTCACCCAAGGGGCTCTGTCAATCCAGTCTTAAGACCCTCCTAGTGTTTCCTCACTCCAGATTCCAGTCCCAGTTTCCCCCTGAGGCTCTTTCTTCCAGCCTCACAGAATCACTGCTGGTGGAAGGTGTCCCTGGAGATTGTATAGTCCGATTCTTCTCCCTCTATTTTTTTTTCCCCCCAAGTTATTTGTAATTTCCACACAGGCTTCCTTGGGATCCTTGTCCTGACCTTCCCCTCTCACTCTCTCTCTTAATCTGTTTTCTCTGCCAAACAGATGCCCAAGGCTTTGGCCTCCATCCCCATCACACTGTAGATGTTTTCTTCTATGGTGCCTGAGCTCAGGAATACAGCTGCAGTCTCCTTGAAACAGAGTAACCTCCATCTTGAAAGAAGATTGGAAATAGGGAAAGTCCTGCCATCAGGCTTATAACAGACCTGCTTGGATGTACAGGACATTACTTGTCTAACCGGCCCCTTCACAGGGGTTTTAGACAGTTGAACTGGTAAATTGACAAAAGCCATGACTGAGTATGCACAAACCACAGTTTTCCAAAATTCCTTCACAAGGCTACATCCATCTCCTTGAATATTCTCAGGCCAGCACACTGCTAGTGTGACTTCTTGCCCTGTGTCAAATCCTTGCTCTAAAGCAGAGCATGCTGTAGTCAAAATGATTTGCAGAATTGCTTTAATGGACAAGTCACTTACTCGCTTTTGTCTCTCCTGTAATCTTTTCTTCTCAGGAAAACTGAACTTAAAAAAATAAACTGGATCAGACACCTAGCATGGAAAATTTCAGCATGGGGACAGCCAAGTTAGAAGCAAATGGAATTAATTCCTAGAATGGGTCAGGTATTGCTTTTTGTTTGGTTATTACTTGCCTTTCTTTTCCACAGAAGCAGAGCTGTTGCGGTGATGCTCAATACAGCAAGAAGAACAGTAAGGGTAACGAGGATTTCCCACCCATAAGAGGTATTTATGTACCCTGTATCTGTAAGAAAGAAGGCAAGAGGTTCACAGTGTGAGTGGAAGTTACAACCCTGCTGTATTTTTAACCCTGGAAAGAAAGAGTCTTGAGAAAACTAAAATACAGGCATGCAGAATATGGTGGCAGAAATGCACACACCCTTCAAAATGTACTCTGACTGAACAGAGAGCAGGGTGCAGCTGCAGAATCACACAGAAGACACAGGGTATAAGCAGCTCCACTTCATAGAGGAAGGTGACATAACTGTGAGAGCCAAGAAATTTGGTAGATAGTGGCTGGCAGAGGTCTTCTGTGATAGGAGCAGAAAGATGGTGGAAAGCACACAGGCCACATGAACTGAGAGGGTGGGTACTGTAGGCATCCTCTGACCAGAATAGCAAAGCTACTTCGTCACGCCTCTTCGCATTTACATTAATAAGTCCTTCATATCCAACAGTCAGTAACGCACATCCAGCCAGTCAGCAGCATGCACATCCTTATCGCTTTTCTTTAACATTCCTCTTATGTTGCATCAAGCTATCCCTTCCTTTCCAGTGTGCTCATTAACAGACCAACCAACTCCTTGTACCTAGTGGAAAAGAGGGAGGCATGTTGCTAAGTCCACAACCTGTTCGTGAGCCCCTAAAACTGAGCATGCTGAACCTGTACATGTGATTACAGCAAGCACCCCAATGACTGACCTTATCAGCTGCCTCTGTCACACTGCTGAAGGGCAAACCCTACGGTCTCCTGAACACTGACACCTAAAAGCACCATGTGACCCAGTGCCCAGGCTCCCTGGATAGATCCTGACTCCCAGGAGGCTGTGGCAAGGCAGATATGAATTATGGCATCTTCAGGTCCCCATCCGTGCATTGGGAACAGCAGCACAGGTCACCTGTGCCAAGTGCATTCAACCCTGATGGCAGTAAGTATTGGGCATAAAGCATTATTCATACCTGACTTCATAGCACATTTGGGTAGAAAAAGAAGAGCAAAGATCAGGTTTCCACAGCCAGATCCAGCTCATTTTTAACCTCCTGTCCTTCTTTTCTGATTGTTCACTTACCTCTAGCAAGGACAAACACTCCGTTTCCCATTTTTTGGATATCATTCCATTTGACCTCGCAGTAGTACATGCCAGTAGAAGAGGTGTTTTCAAGCAGCGTAATTCTGTAGTCATAAGATAAGGCAGCAGTCTTATTCTCTTCTCCAGAAGGAATGGCCACATTTTCCGACCTACTATAGATAGATGTCTTCTGATGCAGTGAATTAATCCAGTAATAGCAGATTGAAAATTTGGTGTATTTCGGCATGTAAGGGAAGATGACTTTGCAGGGGATGGATACTCCTTCCTTGAGCAAGGCAACCTGGATTGGAGGTTTCTGCTGTACATAGACATTTCCCCCTGTAAGGGTAATAATTGTTAGCAGTCACCTAACCTCACTTTCAGTGAGAAGAGGATGGCTGCCCCAAAGACAGGATCACACTGAAAATAACCACACACCAGGAAGCACGCCCGTAGCATGCAGTGCTGGCCCTTGTCAGAAGCTGAGTGATTCAGAGCACATGCCCTGTGTGATCTGCCACATCTCTGGGGTAATTGCTGTCTGATCCACGATAGCCTGCTGCATTCACAGGCTTCCCCTTTTCTCTTGTGAGCTCCTCCATACAACGCCAGCACGCAGAAAGCCAGGAAATGAAGCAGGAAGTGAACTGATTTTGCAGTGGTGTATGAATGTATTTACAGCAGGTGAATAGAAAGCGATTTTCCAAGATAAATGCTAGCTGGACATCTCCTGAAACTCCCAAGGTATAAACCCTGCTTGGGAATCCATGTGTGGCCATGTGATGGCTCTGTGGCAATGAAGGTGTTGTATGCAAGCAGGTGTTATCAGTGGGACTGGATATTTCTGAAAAGCAAGTGAGGAAGGAAATTGCATATTCCGTATAGGGGCCAGCACCAGGGCCATGAGAAATAGGCCACAGCTTAATCACTCCAAACCTTTGCTGCTCTAAAATGGGACCAAAGCGCAAGCCTCAGTGCTAGATATGGCAACTATCTGCAGATGACTTCAGATCCTAAGTATTTATACATGACAGTATCTAAGGCAGAGATGAGAGAGCATTCCCTTCACATGCTTCCTCCTAATACATACAAGGCAGTTTTAAGTGATATATCACTGTAATTCAGTAGACAATGATGTCAGAAGTTAAAAGAGAGGACGAATAAGATCGGGAACCACACCACAGTTCACTCCCTCTTTTGTTTAATAAAAAGGGAAAAAACCTAAGAGTGAGCCACAGGCTAGTAAGGAGACTGGGGTAAAGGACTTCTTTGGCTTCCCAGCCAAATCTGGGTTCAATATCAGGCAGTCTCTGGATCTATTTGTTTGTCAGCTGATATAACACCACATATAAAGCAACTTAAGAGGAGGCTTTTGAGAAAGGGAACTGGAAACTTACACACAAGTCTTCTCACAAAATAAAGGATTCTTTCAGAGACATAAAAAAAAAAGGCAAAAAAAGGGTAGAGAGAAAAAGTAGGGGATGGGCAGGCTTTGCCATTCATGCTTTTGATGGGATTCCCTGGTGTTCTGCATCTATGAACAGGCTCATTACAAGGTCTTAAAGCTGTCCCAGAGCACAGCCAGGCTTGCTTTTCTGTCATCATGGACTAACGCTGCATCACAACAGCAGCGATGCAGCGTCACCTCAGCACAGCAGGAGCTGGCATTGGAAAAGGCAACTCAGACCTAGCACTGCTGAATGCTGAGCACTGAGGATGCATGGTGGGGGACAACAATGGAGAGAGGGCACAGCCACTGCCCAGAAAGGACTGTTGGGAAGTACCATCTGTTAAGGAAAATTCTCTAGGCCAGGGACAGGCAGGGACAACAGCCTGACAGTAAGGAAGAGCTTAGGTTACAACACCAGATAAAGGTTCTTGGCTGTAAAAGCAACTGAGATTCAGTACAGTCCTCAGGGACATGCTCAGTCCTGTGTACGCTAGTTAGAATACTATGGAAAGGTGGTAACAAAATCCTGCAGACACTGTGGGAGTGATAACCCAAGTGGTTTATTCTGGGCCAGATTTTTCAAAATCATTCATCATCCTTCTCATCTCTACATAGCAGAACACACACGAATATAGTCCCTATGTAAGACACAGCTAAGCACTACTGTAACAAAAGAGAGGAAAGATCCATCTTCTTGCATTATCCCAGAAGCCACTAGCTTGAGAAGAACATACCAAGGAAAAAGGCAAAACCATTTTATTTAGCTTATCTAACCCTGCTCCCATGTTCCCCCTTTCTTGAGGATTCACTCTCTTAGCTTTGAAATGCTTGAAAGACAGAAATAGCAGCAGCCTGCAAATTCCTAGAGGGGATCTCTGGAAATTAGCAAAAGATAGCAGCTGGAAATGCTCTAATATGAAAAAACGTGAGAGTAAACAAAAGGAATCAAAAAGAAAATATTTGTTTACCTCCACACTGAAGCAACCAAAGAAACAGGAAGATGACTTTTAGAGCAGGGGCCATGATGGGCCAGGTCAAAGGCTGCAGGAAAGCAACCAGGCACAAAGATCCAAAAGGCAAAGGAGATGGGGGTTTGTCAGGTATTTTCACGGCCAGGCAGCTGGTTGATCCCCTCCTGTTTGCAAAGGGACAAGTGGGATGTACACACACTGCATTTGGCAAGCAGTTCCTGGCAGATGCAAGCTCTTCTGCTTTTTGGTCAGACTCCTCCCCACACCGGGGTTGATTTCTCTGTACTACAATGGTGGTGTTAGACCTACCAGCGGGTGTCCAAAGATTAGACCGAAAGCACTTTAACACACAAAGCTTTGCCTCCTGATGACTGTAAAATATTGCATGCATTTAAAGCAAACTTTGTCACCTTCCACAGCGACATGAAAACTCAAGTGTGGAACCACCTGTTTTGCCTTCAATGCAGAAAACCAGTACACACATAAGTAGTCAGTACAGAGCAGTGACTCTACTGTACCCCTGACTCCACAAAATATCCCTCCACAGCCAACTTCTCCACTAGGTCCCTTCAGAAGAAGGCACTCATATTCCCAGAGTGAGAACAACCAGACATTAAATTTGTCCTGAGCAGCTGGGCTGTTTCGGATCCACACCATGCTGGCTCTGAATCAGCTTTGCAACGCAGGCAAGCTTTAAGTAATCTATTGTAGGCAAATCTAAGGAGAGTCCTTTGAAGAAGAAAAACCACGTTTTGTGGGAGGCTCCTGCCGCCTATACTCACGAAGAGTCTTTGATTTTCAATGAACACTTGTTTTTAGCTAAGACATCTGCAATGCAACAGCTGAGCAGCATCTGACTCATAAAAACTCCTGTGAGAGGTCTTCACTTCTCTTTAGGCAGCTTCCTCCTTTCACACTTCTTGTGAGACAATTGCACTGTCCACAAGAAAGCACTTTGCTGCAACTTCAGGAGTGCCCACTCACATGGGGTGCTGTGCTGCAGAGACTGGTGGCGGATGGCCACGTGGGGAAAGACCTAAGGCAGCAGATGAGCCTGTAAGCTTCATAGATTCAAAAGCACTATCAGTTGTTTTCTCCCTCCAGACTTTGTAGGAACGAGGTTTACTCCAAACAGCCTTTGGTTTACAGCATTTTTCCTCCTGTTCAGCCTGGAGCAGGTGCCCAGGAGGAAGGGGTCTTGACACAGGGAGGCATGCAGCTGCGGCCACTGCAGCCCGGAGCCCAGGGATGGCTCCAGTACCTTGCTGAGAGCCCTGACAGACGGGGAGAGGAGCAAGTGGCTTTGTGTGGCTCTGCAAGGCTGGTGCAGCAGCTGCACTCCTCCAGGGAAGGTTTAGGTCCAATTAGCTAAAACCAACTCCTCTCCCCAAGACATGCTGATGTGAGCTCCACAGGGCTGGTCTCAGGTAGAAATCACTCCTCACAGGTCTTAATGCTGAGCACAAGGACAATCAAAACCAGTAAAGAGATGCTTTGGGCCCACTTGGTATTTCAGATATGGAGGCACAGATCAGGCAGCTGTGGCTCTGGGGTCACAACAGTGTTCGGAAGCATTTCTCAGGCCTGAACGGCATCTCAAGGTAGTTGGGGCAGGGAGGGAGAAGGGAGCAGAGGCTCACTACCCTCCTGTGGAAAAACTCGGCTGAACAGTGAGGGCTTCCTCGGCTCTTATATCATGCTCATCCCCATGGTAGCACACAGCTTTGCAATTGCCAGTATTGATGTATTTCTGGAGGACAGAACATGCTGCTCCTGCCAGTGATGTGTTTTAACTGTTATCAGCATTTATCTGCTTCAGGAATTCAGAGTGATAAGTGGATTAAGTGCGGTAGGTTTGTAGGGCTGCTAGGTCAACATCGTCCTTCTGTCCTTTTTGTTCTCTTCCTATAAACAACCCTGTTGCCACTCGAAATGCCAAGTCCTAGAAATATCGCTGTCTGGAATTAAAAAAAAAAAATCTAGCATTTCAAAAGAGATCACACATAAGACTCAGCTGTGGGATTAAAGGCACAGCCAGGCCAGAAATACATTCACTGCTGGGATTTGCTATGGTAGAGCTCACTGAAAAGAAATGGCTTTGAAACGACTACCCAGCAGCTATTAACTGTGAGACAGGATGACATTCTGTTCCTTAGAGCCTAAAGGGAGCCTGAGTCTTTGAATGTTAAATTCTAATTCAATTTGGTCTGGGGATTCTGAACTGAGTTTTAACCCTGGAGACATAAATGGGGGGAAGATGAGGAAGAGCTGGGGAGTTGCTATTACCAGCCTGTAGCGGGACTGAACTGATCACCCCAAAACTTAGGTGGAACTAACCAGGATACCTGTGCCAAAGGAAATAAATTACAAAGCTCCAAAGGAATAGGTCATTTTATGACCTTCACTGATGCATTATACAGCACGATGGTGCACGTGAGCCAGTCCCTGAAGCATGACGAGGAGGGAACTGCCTGGCCAGTTGTAACCCCACCACAGCACTGACTGGCCAGGATCCGTATGGCTTGGTCCTTCCTTTGATGCAGCGAATGCTGACACTTCCTGAAATTAAATACAGGATTGAGGTAGATTCAAGCCAGTTTCTGCCTGTAGCTGAAAAGGGGCTATTAATTTCACTCAAGCACTTTTAAAAGCCCACAATAGTGGCCAGCATTCCCAACGGTGAGGAAAAGCATGTTGTTCTGGCACGTACAAACAACGAGTTTGGGCAAGTGCTGCACCTACCAGAAGTGCCTGTTCACAGCTGTATCCAGTGTACACCCACAAGTAAAGGCGCATGCACACACATGCACACACGCACACACAAGCCCACACATGCCCCCACAGCCACCTTCAGGGAAAGCATTAATTCAAACAAAAAGGCTGCTGCTAGCCAAGGCAAAAGCAATGCTGCAGAGACCACAACAAAGCCTCTTTATTGCTGAAGCGTTTAACACCACAACCATCCAAAAGAGAAACACCACTTGGCGCACAGAAGAGCTGCAGCAACTCAACGAGCCTGATTGCACAGAGCGTTTCAGAGCATTCCCCAGCACGGCAGCTCTGGATTTGCTGCCTTGTCAGGGACCAGCTCAAACCCCCATTGCTGGAAAGCCAGCCAGTGGCAACATGTGCACCTCTGAGGATTCACAATCTCTTTGACTCCTCTAACCCCAGACTCCAAGGCACACAGTTTCCCTCTGTCTGGCAGCAGGAGTGATAGCAGAGCAAGCGTGAGCAGGGCCGTACCCCTGCCAGCATTTTTACCACTGTTGTGTGTCGAGTGCCTCTCAGCAGGGCTGGATGATGCTGAGGTAAAAGCTGCCAATGCCCTCACTACGTTTCTAACTATTGAACTGCTCTAGGGAAGAGAATGATCAGTGACTTAATGGGAAAACAGAAAACTACAGGTGTTGACACCACCGTGGGGAATGGAGAGGACACTTCTCTAATTCCCTTTCACCAGCAAAACAAGTCTGCCTCAGAAATCACCCACTCCTGCTTTTTCTCTATTCACCTGCTGGAAAGATTCCCAGGGACTAAGTTAGCACCACAGGCCTGACGTACCCTCAGGGTCGTGCCTCAGCCTCGAGGTGCTCCCAACCGTTGTCCTTCACAGGCTCCTTGTCTGGCAAGCTGTGGCCAGCGGGAATTCGCCTGGCGGGACAGCTTTGCCTACTCAGGGTGACACTTCCGGAAGAACATCCACCTGGCCGGGCCTGGGGCTGACGCGAGGCCAGGGCAGAGCAGGCCAAGTTAGGTCCACCTGATCCCGGGAGTTAAATCTTCCTCCGAGCAGCCCCCCCGCCCCCTGCGGGAGGCTGAGCCGCGGACACCGAGCCCCGGTCCGGCCGTGCGGCGGTGCCGGGGCGGGCACGGAGGGCCAGCAGACACTCCCGGCGACCCGCGCCCGCGCCCTCGCCCACNGAGCACTAACCCTGGAGAAAACGAGCACAACTAGGATCCACTTAAGGCAAAATTAATGCTAATTAACCGTAATCAACAGTTCGAGAAACAACTTTTACTCGGCAAGCTGCAGATACTGCAGTCGCAGTTCGCCCGTCAGGCAGCAGCAGCAGAAGACGGGGTGTGGAAAAGGAAAATCAACCTGTCTACCGTGGGTGTAACCCATCCCTGCTGTGTCCTGCCCTCGTCGCCCCTCTCTGCTGCCAGAGGTCACTGTCCCCGCAGCAGCCCAGCCCAGTCACCCCACATACACCTCTTGCCTCACCACTGGATGCTCCCCTCACAGCCCTCTCTGGCAGCGGCAGCCGAGTCACTTCTGCTGAGCCCTTCTGGGGGGCAGCAGCCCCCAGCCGGGGGGTAAAGCACAGGGAGCTGCCGGCAGCGTTGCCTCCAGCCCTGGCACTGTCTCCCCACTCACAAGCCATCCCTCCTATGCCGAGGGTGCTGTGGAAACTCCTGCCAGTACTAGTGAGCACAGTTTTATTATGAATGACAGTGCTCAGCTTGAAGAGGCCTCTTGGCACCACGTGTAGGTGCTTCCTACCACAAGCAGAGCCCAGGTACCTCTTTCATGCCACTGACCAGTGATGCTGCACTAGTCAAGGTGCAGGTAATGGTGTTCAGCTTGCTGTGGTTGCCTCAGCAGGGGCAGGCTCAGAGGACTGTCCCCACAAACAGCCACAGACTCACACTCCTCGACAGCCCCCACAGGAGCATGAGCGCAGGAGTCGCAGGCACACAGTCCTCCCATGGTCACAGGATGTGTCACCAGCCCTGCAATGCCAATGACCAGGCCAGCCCAAACTTTCTCACATTAGCAGCAAAAATGCTGGGGGTGGGATGCTGGGCAGGAGCAGGGCATGGTGCCAGCAGCGCTCTCCTAAAACAGAAGCCCCCAAGCCCCTGCTCACCAGCTGTATGCCTTGAGGTGTGCACATCATGCCCTGAAACTGTCCTGAGTGAAGGGCTGTGCATCCCCTCTATTGGGGGTGAAGGGTGGGAGGCAAGCAAGTTTGGCAGGTGCTGGGTCCTGTGCAGGGCACACACAGGGAGGATCATGTTGGACAAGATGGCAGCAGTTGCAAGGGAACCGCAGGACTGGTCCCTGCCAACAATGGCCTCACCAGATGGCCCTTCTGGTCTTGTCTGTGCAGGAAAACTGCTTGGGCCTCAGCCCTGCTTGGAGCCAGCCAGCTGTGCCAACCCCAGCTCCCTGCAGCCTGGCAACAGTTCCTGACTGCCCCCAGGTACCCAGGCCTGCCCACAGCTGACTCCGAATCTAAGCTACTTCCCCCTGAGCTTGTTCAAGAAGTCCCTGCACTCCATTTCACTAAAACCACCTCATTCCCTTCCCTGTTCCTCCTCTCCCTTTTTTCTGGGTTTTGTTTTTTATTTCCTTTTTTTTTTAATGCCTTTTTTTTTTTTTTTTTGGAACCCTTTCTTCAGCCTCCAGGAGCTTTTCAGCTCAGGACATTGGGAAGTAGAACCAGCAGCACAGCTGCAGTGACCCTGGGAACCAGCATGGAACCCCACAGAGGACACTTGAGTGCAGTCACACCCCGCTTTAGATTGGCACAGCTTTCCTCATGCACACTAGGCTTCTGCCAGCTCCCAGGAGGAAAGCTGGGAAAGGATTAAGTAGCTAAGTATCTCATTGGCAAGTGAATATGTTGGTTTTTTCTTTCTATTAATTCCTCAACTTTGCTTTGATTGTGGACTGTGGAGAATATGCAGGCTGATACAGCTGTAATAGCACACCCTCCTAGGGTGGAAAAACATCTTTTTGCCACCAGGCCCTATTCTGGCTATGAAAACTAAATAAAGGATTCTGGCAAAAGCATGTGCTGGAAGAACCACATCTCTGCTAGGATTTTTGCCAACACAGAAATGTGTTTCATTCTGTTTTCCTCCCTACCCCTGAATTTCCCACCTGCTGTCTACAATCCTGGCTGACAGAACTACAGGACAAGGATCTGTAGTTTTGGCCTAATGCAAAAGAAACATCACTGGGTTTTGTTTTCCAAACCCTTACAGACCACTGCTGAGTGCACTGAGAGCATCCAAGGCTGCCATAGGCCATGGGGAGACCTGGGAGGGGTCTTGTGAACCTCTCTGTGGGCCTGGAGGTTAGGCACTGAGCCTGAATCCACTCCAACCCCTCCAATGGAAGGGGGTCTCCTCTCCCTGGAAAACTGCGTGATGATAGATGTGGGTACCAAAGGGATGAGATGCAAAAAACCCTGGAGTACAAGAGGAAGCATATCCTGTCTGCATGGAGATACAAACCCCTGCAGGAACAAGTGCATGGAGGTGAGACTATATGGACACCATAGCGGAGTTCAGACCCCTTCTTCTGTGACTAATTGTATCTCCACTTGCTATTTTTAGAGATACATATATATATATATATATATATATATATATATATATATACATGTATATACATGTACCCGTATTTTATACTTAGCTACTGGTATTGCTACATTTTCCCTAAGGCAGCCCCTCTGTGTCCCCCTACAGCCCAAGTAGCCATGCTGAGACCCTCTACCACAGCTGGGCCCATGGTTTCTCCTCACTCTGTACACTCTGGGGAGATCCTTCCCTACCCTGGTACCGCTTCCTTTATTATCTCTACCCAGCTGTGGTTTATAAGTTGTTTAAATCTTTTCTAGGAACAGATAGAGATCACAGTTACCCAGAATCAAAAAACGCAGACAGCTTGAAATGTGGTTAGACTCTGCCCTACTTTCATTGAGTTGAGAGCAAGGCTCTGCCAAGGTGCTCTGGGGAGACGAGAAGAGAAAGACCCATTTCAGCAAACCACCCCTTCCTCCCAGCCCAAGAAACAAACCTAACCCGTCCCCCTCCTAGCCTGCTACATCTGTTCAAACCGCACCGCCTCTACTCCTGGCTTGCCCAGGACTTGCAGGTGGAGCATGCAAGAGAGCAGGCATGGAGACACGGAGCCTGGGGGAGATGCTGTCCTGCACTGCAATACTTGACACAGGCACAGGCACGTCCCCAAGCTGAGAGAGGTGCAAGGGATTCACTGAATCAGGGCCACAAGGATGGCAATGCAGGATGTGCTGCAGATAAAGAACGAGGTGTGTCAGTAGAGTTTTTACCATGCACATGCTCACTGACAGCTCTTCCCCATACCAAGTTGCTCCCTAGGCTGGCAGAGCTGCAAAAGTGGAAGTGCTGCCTGGGACTTCCCTCCTATGAGAAATCCCCTCCCTGGGAAGTCCAGACTGGGTTTCAGAGCTGCTGTGGGGCTGTGCCTCCAAGGTGAGCTGGCTCCCTTGCACTGTCAGGCTCCTCTTACGCTAGTATTTCCAGGGATCTGCAGTGATCTGGAAAGGGATACTGCTGAATAAATGCCATGGGTTTTTTTTCCCCATGGAAAAAGCCATGGGGCTTTTTTCCTTCTCCTGAGTGGTACCAGCCCACAGGACCAACCTGCAGACAAGGATGTGGGTTTCCTGCACCCATTTTGCCTGTGGTCTGATTCTGATAACCCTGGGCTTTTCTCACAAGCACTGATGGTGTTTGGAGGAGACAGGACTCAAGCAGGAGAGAACAGCTTGCAGATACCTACCTCCAGCTCTGTGACTTTCTCCAAAGTAGAGAATCTTTGCTGAGTGATTCCACCTATATTCCGGGTGGAATATATGGAGCAGTACATAGACAAGCCACTTGCAGCCACTAATATTTCAAGGTATTACTTAACCCTGCTTGGAAGAGCTTGTATCAAGGCAAGGATCAGAGCAGCACTGGGATATTTTTGCTGGTGCTCTCATTAGTGGTAGCAACAGTGAAGTGTTTCAGGAGAAGGGCTTGCTGCAGTCAAGGCCATAAAGAGACGCTAAAGGTGGTTTCATCTGAAACATAATACAGTCCAAGATCATGATGATATTTATTAACACCATTTACAGGGGCTGACTTGAACAGCCTTGGAAGGAAGAATGAAAAAATGCCAGCAAACACATTAGGGTCTCCTGCAAGAAGTTTTTTCATCCTACTGAAAAGCTTTGTTAGAAAGAATTATGAGAATGGTAATAATAAGGCACTATAATTATACCTGATCCTTCTATAATCTCTCTCTCTGCAGAGTTTGGGAGCACTTTACTGCTATTATTGGATTTGAACAGTCCCATCTGGATAACATACGACTGATTTGTTTGCATGGCTTATTTTAGGTATCTCAGCACGTACATTAGAGTTGCCTTCATATCTGGTTGAGTCCCTGCACAGTCTGGAAGAGCAGGAAAAGATCTGCAGCTCATGTTCTCCAGTGCTCCATTCTCCCATGCCAAAGCCTTGGAGCGCTCCTTAGAGAAGACAAAGGATAAAAGGAACCATCAGTCCTTCCTAACTCAGTACCACAGAATGTACTGAAGCGCTTAGAGCATGGAGGCTGGATACAACCAAGAACGTCTGGATTAGCACCTGTATTATTCTAGGCTTGAGATTCTGTGGGTCCCAAAACAACTCTAGATGCATTGAAAGTCTAGCAGCAAGGACCTGGCAAATACCTGCTCTGTGATCAGAATAGCTGCTACCTGAACCTTTTAAACAAAGGGTTTAAAATGTGTGTTTCCAGCAGGTACAGAACCAGGGAAAGTGTGAAGGGCGCTCGCGTCTTTCCGGATTTAGCATTCCTTGCAGCACCATCTCAGTTACAGAGACGCTGGCGAGCTCTCATTGTCTCATGGGAGCCACAGCTCCCATTCACCATGTCATTAAATGAGCGACCATCAATGTCATGAACCTACCTTGCTGTCTCCTTGCAGGAGCTCTTGAGTGTGAAGCTGGGCACTTGCTACTTCACTCTGCCAGGGCCAGGAGAAATGAGACATAATTGAAAATAATTCAGCCCATACTTAAAAACCCTACACAGAAATGAGATTTTTAAAAAAAATATTAAGAGCACAATACAAAAACTATGGTTTACATGACTTGAACAGTTTTGAGTCTGAAATTCACAGAAATTTGTCACTAGTTTGCAGTTCAAGGAGGGAATGTCCCTTTTAGACTGAATCACGATAAAACAAGCAAAAGTTGCCTGATTCTTTTGTTGCTCTCACTGCTTTTTAGGTATTTTTTTTTCTCCTGCATCCCTTACACATCCCACCTGGCCTCATTCACAGGGACAGATGAGGTTTCCAGTGTCTGCCCATCCCTAAGGCTGTGGGACATCTTGTTGAGAAGACTACAAAGACCCATTAGCCCTGTCTAGTTTTTCCCTACTTAATTTTTGGAGTCTATCCAGTCTCCTCACTTTCATTCTCTTAGATTCTTCAGAGCCATCTCTGTCAATTTGTTTACTGCTAGTTTATTTTTAAAAGACAAACCCCCAATGGACATAAGCTCTCAAGTCCCTTTTGAAAATGCTGTCTTGTCTGTAAGTGCTTTGTTTGTGATCCTCTCCAATCCTTTAGGCTATTGTTTACAAGCTGGAAGGCATCTGCACTTGGGCTAATCATGCCGAATGCCAGCAATTCCCCCAGCATGATTTGTTGCACAAGCCAGTGGGAGCAGGGTTTGTTTTGATTACGTTTAGTGTGGAAAACCCACATTTTGCTCACATCAGCCTGACAAAACAGGGAGGCCTAATCCAAAATCTTCAGAGGGGAACAATAATCCGGTCATTGATTTCAGCAGCATCTGGGACCAGCTCAAAGACTGAGAGCTCTGATGGCAGGGGTGGTGTCTTGGGAAAGCAGGTATCCCAGGAGGCAAAAATCTTTAAAAGTGTATGCATGTCATTTGCTCTGGGATGGATGAACCTAGGAGACTGCCAGTGCTATGCTTCTCAAAGCTCTGCAGCTCCTTTCTGACACACAGTTAGTCAGGCTGGGACCCCCCACCTCTGCCCCAACCAGCTGTCACCTCGGGCTGATGCTGGCCTCCCCCAGTGCCCTCAGCTGACAATGCAGGCTCTTTCACTCAGTCTGAATGATGGTGGTTTTTATCCTCAGCCTGTGCTGATGCTTGCCTCCAGGCATCAGATGGGTGTCCCAATTTTTCTGCTTGTGAAAGCTGGGAAGAAGCGCCTGAGGGCTGCTCCCTTTGGGGCTGCCATCAGACTGCTGGGGCACGCAACTGCACTGCAGGGATGGCTGTACAGGTCTGCCAGGTCAGACAGACCCCTCTGTCTCGAGAGGCCCAGCACAGGTTCTGGGAGCTCAGCACAGCTGTCCCTGGCCAAGCCACCGGCTCAGCTGGCCTGTGCTGCTGAGCCTCAGGCTGAGCCTAGGCTGGCTTGTTCCCACACTCCTGCCATAGCAGAGGTCTGCCCAACAAGGCACATAACTCAAAGCTCCACCTGGATCCTGCCTCTCCCCTATTTCCTGACTCTGCTTTTCCTCCTCCAGAGGTGCTCCATCAATCACCATTAATCCCTTTTTGTATCCACGTAGAGGTTAGCCTCGCTGGTGGCCTGTGGCAGAGATTTCCACAGCTTAAGCTACTATACGTCACACGAAGAAATGTCTCCTTTGAGTCTTAAAGTTGAGTATTTCATCAGACGCCTCCCTGGATTTTTAAGAAAACACATGGTCACCTACTCCATGGCTTTTGGGCTCTGCAGAGCTCTGCCGCAGACCTCAGCCATCTCTTTTCTGGCTGCAGAGTCCTACTATTGAGCCAGCCCTTGCACGGGAAGCGTTTGGAAGTACTTTGCTTTGCCTGAATCAAAACCCCAGCTCCGCCAGCCCCAGCTGAGATCAGAAGGCAGCAGGAGCCTGCCAAGACCCAGGCAGCTCTGCAGGGAGGCATCGCGAGTTTCAGAGCGACTCTGCCACATCTCCCTCTCCCTCTGACACCTGCTTTCTCTCTGAAGGCTGCCCTCAGTAGCCCAGCCTTTGCACTAGGGAATGGCACAGGGCAGGCAGAAGGCTCCAGTGCGTGCAGTTTTAACTGTACAGATGCCAAACATCTAAGGAACTGGGGCAAAACGAACTCAATCAGACAAAGCCATCACATTCCCCTAACCAAGGCGTGTTGTAAATTAAGGGGTTTAGCACACTTAAAGGCTAATGACACAAATACACATTTTCAGAGGGATATCAGGGTAAGGGTCAAAACTGAGATCCAGCTGTGTGCACACAGGCTTTATTTTGAAGCCTGACTACCTAAGAAGAGTTCATTTCCCAATCACTGAGGATGACCGCATATTAATACGTTTCTAAAGTGTTTTTGCACAAATTTGTGTCTTTTGGTCCATCTTGATCCCTAATGACATACAGACCCTTATGTCAGAGGTAATCAAGTATTATTACAAGAGCTGATGGCTGTGGGGCCCCTTCTGAGCACACACATGGGTACATATGGAAGTTATTAGCAAGTTCCAGGGAAGAATTTTGGGAAATTAACCCTTGGAGCCCCAGAGCATTACCAACAGACAGCTAGTTGGGAGCAGACAAAGAGCAGTTTCCTGCTAGATGCCTGCAGCATATTGGGAATGAAATCCAGGCCGTTTGCAGCATGGTAGAGGAAGCCCCTCTTGCAACCACTAAACTTTTCAACTTCTGCTGTCAGGAAGAACACTTGAAAAAAACCAGCTGCAAAGCCTGTGTAAGTTTCCTCGACAAACTGAAATGAGTCAGCTGGAGAAATGTATAACATAACATATAAAAATGCAAACAATTTTCTTCTATTCCCCAAATGGCGCTCAAGAGGTTGTGAGGAAGTTTGCAATTTCTTTTTAAGTCCCCTTAGGAGCCACCAAAAGAAACATTTGGATACAGACCACCAGGAGCTACTATTACGTGACAGAGGGACCCGTTCAGAGGCAGGGTCATTAAAGTGAACATCTCCCATTCTAATGAAAGCAGCAGGATAGTGTTAGCCCGTGGAAGTAAATTATTACAGTTTTGCTTTGTACATCTTTTTTTCTCAAGAGCTGAAAGAAAACTGTTTCTCTTCCAACATCCAAGCAGGGAACGAAGGACTCTAACACTTGCCTTAGCCAATGCACTTTTCACTTTCCTGTTCTTTCTACATTGATTTCCTTTCTTGCGCCAATCCTGATCTGCAAAGTGACCTCTCCTTGGGAATAATGAGGATACTCACACATGATATGCTTTCAACTTCCACAATATAACAATGCTTGGCAGTAATTCACTGCTTTTCATCCCCAGATCTCAAATCAATTCGCTGCAGCACTGCATGGAATTGACTTACTTGTAAGACTGAGACAAGTGCTTGCTGTGCAATTAAAAAAAAAAAAAAAAGGAACAAAATAAAGTAGACTTTATTAAAATCCAAACCATTTCCTTCTTCCATGGTGTGATTTTCCTAAAGCACAATCCAGGCTGCAAATAGGGCTCTTCTGCAGCCCCCAGCCATACAACCCAAGATGCTTATTTGCGGCCAAATGAGAACAGTTCACAGCCAGGTCAGAGCAATATGGTTAGAAAGCTCTTCCCTCAGTGAGGTATAACCGTGGCCAGAAAACAGAATCATTCCTGTGCTCGGTTCTAAATATGGAAGAACTTAGACTGCTCCTCCACCCCCCTGCCTTCTGAAGGGAAGGCAGAAAGGCAGCCAAGGTACCTTAGCAGACACCTTCAAGAAAGAAAAGAATCGAGAGGATGGACATGATGCCTGGGCCAGCAGATCCAGTCCCACTACTCCATGGCAGAGAGGGAGGGCAGCTGTGGCTGACCCTGCCAAGGCAGGAGCTTCACCCAAGAGCCAGGAACAGTCCCAGAGGTACCCAGAGCCACCCTAGATTCTGGCAGCAAGCAACACTACACCCATGTGTCAGCTGCCACAGGGCACACAAACCTGCAGAAATGAACAATCCCAGCTCCTGCTTTTGCATTGGGCTGAGAGACGCAGTAGCTGCAGGGCCACTGAGCTGCCTTTGGCCTCCTGCAGCTGGGAGGAGCAGGCAGCAAGGACAAGATCACCACTTCCCTTACACTTATTTAACTACCTTGGTTCATAAGCCAATGCCCTGAGCCAGGCGATCAGGCACCTCAACGCCAGCAGAGCAACAGAGCCCTCCAGAGAATAATTCAGAGTGTCTAAGTTAGGCTCCTGTGATGAATCACAGCCTGTATCTCTCTCTGTGCTGACCACACGCTTTAGTTCCTCAGATAAGACACCTGAAGACAACAGAGCAAATTCAGTGTACTTTCTTCCCCTGTTCAGCTTTTTTCTTCCATACAGGTCTGAAGAGGAAAGTCAGCATGAGCACAGCAGGCTGCCTGCCCAGCTACGAATGTTTAGCAGCATATAAAATGGTTTGGCTCAAATTTTAGCGTATCTGAATTTCTCCTTTCATGCAGCGGTTTTCAGTCTCTTATTTTGAAGACATCATACCTGACTATCCCTGAAATGAACCATGACCCTATTTAAGCCAACTCTGTTCCTCCCATTTGTACTCATACTCACCAGTTCAAGTTCACTGATGCTGTGCCCTGTTCTAAGATCTTGAATTACTCAGTTTTTTTCAAACACTCAGTACAAATTTTAAGGTACTAAAAAAAACTTTCTAAAAATGTAGGGGTGGGACTTTCAGAAATATTCTCTGTTTAGAAAATTTCTTCAGTTAATTACACTACAAGATGAATTTAAGTTTAATGTTCCCAGCTAGGACCACTCACTTATGCTCTGCTTTTGTTCTTTATGAGAAATTCACTTGTTCAGTTTCAGCTTGATTGCCATGCCTGGGCACTAAACTAACTGGGCTTCCAACAATACAAGGGAATGAAGTTATCGCCATGTATTCACTGACTTTTAAAAATCAATATAAAAATTTTATTAAAATTTTAGAAGTTTTATATAAAAAATTATTTGCCTTTTCAGAGGCAAAACCAAAACATCTTCTGATGCTCGACAGATGGCAGCAGCACACTATCACATGAGCTTAAGAAAGGGTGCAGGATCCCATCTCTTCACACCCTCTCAGGGAAGATACGACTCTCCAGACCAGGGTTATCTCTGCAGGAATGCCATGCCCTTAAGTACAGCGTAACCCATCTTCACTCCCAAAAATCCAGTCAAAAAAAGCAATGCAAAAGCCAGTGAAGCTGCATGTATTGTACACGGCTGCAATGGTTTCACTCTGGTGCAAACACCGGCCTCTGAAGTAACAGGCATGACAGTCATGCTGCAAGGAGTGAAACGTGCTCTTGCTCCACCACAGCTTCGTGGGTCAGCACAAGGGTCACGCCCATCGATGTCCAAGCTGCACTGCTGTGGGACTGGACTCAGCTGCACTCCACAAGGGCAGATTTGAAGCAGAAATGAGCTCAAGCACTTTGGGATAGAAGAGAACACAGGGCTGACCTGAGAGGACAGGCAACTCACCTCCTTCTGAACCTTTTAAGTCATAAATGGAGCAAAGAGCAGGACTTGGTGGCGGTGGTGGAAACGTCTGCTCTTCAGGTCTGGCTTTACCCCAGGCATGTCTGGGGAAAGTCACACACACTGTGTACGTATGAGGACACATCTGTCACAGCCACTGGGTTCAAGCTCTGCTCCCTCTGCCCTCCCCCTTCCTCTCCCAGCAGACAGTCCAGCCTCACTAGTGTGGCACACATCCCACCAGCACAGCCATTAAAGAGGCATCTCCCTTCGTCTCCCATATGAATGGCATCATCTCCCAGCCCAGGACAGAGAGGGGCTGGGACCAACGCTCCCCTCTGACCCTCCCCTTCTGTCCAGGGGTGAGAACACCTCTTCCCTCAGACACATCCCCAAGGAGGCCCCCAGCCCTGCTCTGTCCCCCGTCATGGCACCAGCAGGGAGGCTCCGACAGCACAGTTCTCGCAGCGTGGGCACTGCCCGGCGGCTCCGGCACAAGGGCTCAGAGAAGACCAGGGGCGTTCCCCCCATCTCATCAAAGTGCAAGGGGTTATTCCGGGTCCCCGCCACCACCAGCTCCAGCAGCCGGACCACGCAGTCAGAAAACCAGTTCTTGAGGCGGAAATAGCCCTCCTGGAAAGAGATTCGAAGGCTGACGGGTCCCGTGGGCATCCTCACGCTCAGGCTGAACAAGCAGTTCCCCTGCGAGCTGTCCCGCACCAAGTAGGTGCCTACAGGCTCCTGCTGGAGCTTGGCGTGAGCCTCCCCCACAGACAAGGGGCCCCAGTAGAAGTCACTGGCCTGGAGGATATTGAGGGATCGCTCCAGGACTTCCCACTCGCAGCTGCGAAACATCCGGAAACGATCGGGCAAGCCGGGTGGCACGGGGCTGGGGAGAACACTCCGATGCTGCCTTTGCAGACGAGAAACAGTGGTGTGTGTGTTGTGCAGATCATCTGGTCTCCCTTTGATCATCTCTCAAAGAGCCCATGAATCCTGGAAAGATGCTGCCTTTAACATGCTTCCTCCTTTGCATCCAGCCTGTGGGACAGAAGGAGAGTGAGGCAAACCCAATACCTTCTTCAACCTGGGCAAGACACTTCCCAAGGGAGAAAGACCAGCAAGAGTACCAAAGAGGGTACCAAGGAGCTATTGCATGTCACCAACCCCCAGCTGTAGGGACAACCAAGGATTATGTGCAGAAAGGGCTCCAGCTGGGTCCCCACCAGAACAAGGTGGCACTTTACAGAGCTCTGCATCCATTGGGTTTCTGTGATTCACAGCCAGGGGCCCCTGCACACCCTCCAGCAGGCTGGTTTGAACCTAGCAGATCTCAGCATTTCAGGACTTCCCTCTGTTGGATGTTTGGGACTTTTCAGAGTGGCCTTGAGATTGGAAAGGGGAAATGACACTACAAATCAAAAGGGAAAGATTTCCTAAAGCAGGAAAGTATCATTTACTTTTTCTTTCAGTGAAAGGTATAAAGGTTTCATCGCACCTCTCCAACCCTTTCTCCAACAAAAAGATTGACAACAGGACTTAGCAAAAGCAGAAGACAGGGATAAGCCTTTCTCACCAAATCCCAGGAACCAGTCCCTCATCCCACGACATGCCTGTTTCAGTATGTCAGGAGAAAGCAAAGGTCTCAGTCAAGACCCCTTCAAGAAATGTTACATCAACTTCAAGGCTGGAACTACCATGAATGAGTTCACTTAACACTGGTACCAGACACTGCTCATGCCCTTCCAGACTCTTAACTTCTGTTTCTTCCAGAAGGACAACTCCCCCTGCCTGCAGACAATGCTGCCCTCTCCCAGTCACCATCCTCTAATGTACTGTCATGACCCTGCTCATCCCCTGCACCTTGTGTTATCACCAGGCTCTTCAGAAATGCAAATTTCTGAACCCAGTGCTGCCATCAGCCATCCAAGTCACTTCAATTATATAAAAAAAAAATACATATTCTAAGTGTGTGTACAGGCACTAACATAAAAACCACAGCCCTAAGCCAGAGGCTCATTCTGTGTGAGAAGCTGAGCTGTAACATACCACTTCCCCAGGCCTGACAAGTCAGTAGCTCACCGCCAAATGCTGCCCTTGCTCCCTTGACATACTCCATTAACCCAGTCGTACTCACTCACAGCACAGCCATGCTTGGAGCAGAACAGAGTGCTGGCACAGCCTGCAGCAGAGGAAAAGACACTCTTCGTCTTCAGCAGTCGTCGTCCCCCCCCCAAGACTTGCCAGAGCATCGGGGCTCGAATCAGGCTGCCCTCCAGGGAATGTGCAGGGACCTGTGGAGGGCTTGCTCTGCAGGGAGAGCTTTATGTTAAGCTTAGCTCCTTGCAAGGCTTCCCTGTCTCACACTCTTTGCCAGCTATTCAAAAGCCTCACATTCCTTCTGGTGCTCGTGCCAGCTGGGTGGCCATGCACACTCTGCGCCCCAGAGAGGACAAACATCTTTCCTTCGCACGGGTGCAGCAGTTCAGGAAAGCAGGCATGCGCCTGGCAATGCCTTACTACAGACATCTTTTCTAGTCTAACATCTCTCTCAATACTTAACAGTAATACCAGTAATGTAGCTGCCAGGCACGTTTTGTATATGGAGCCATAAGCATCCCTTCCAAGAGCAGCCTGGGATGCTTATCCAGCCTATAACCCTGTGATTTGCAGTCCACAAGCCGCTAATGTCCCTGGTACTTTTCTGAATGCTGTTGATCCTGCCCTCTAGGTAGTGTCATAGTAGGAGGGAAATTCCATGCTTAGAGAAAGGTGGGAGGGGTAGGAAGGAGTTAATCAAGTTGGGTTTTTTCTTTTCCATTAAAAAAAAAAAAGGCAGCAGTTGAAAGCTGCTCAGACCATTCAGCAAGTCAGAATAAATCTTAGGTGAAAGTGATTTAGTGAGCAGGATGCAAACAAACACAGTCACCACTACAGCAACTAGGGCCATCTATCACCACCGAAAACTCAGCACAGAAGGCACCCCAAGGAGTTGCAGCATCTCTGTCCCTTTCCTTCTCCTCTCTGCTGGGTGAGGAAGCTGTAGGGCCCTCTGACATTAGCTCCTACAGAAAACAAAGGTCATCTGCCGGGTGCCTCCAGGGCTGTGGCTATAGCTCTGAGAGGAGTGAGAAAGAACCTTCCCAAACTGCAACTTCTCTTGGGTCCAAATGGAAATTTTGCCAGTTTCACAGGTCAAGGTTGGAAATTTAATTCAAACACAAAAACGCTAGCAGGCAGCTGTCTTTCATTTCCAGACTAGTTTTAAAAGTAACAACAAATATATAATTTGTTTAAGGCTGCAGATGCTATTTGATAGAAAAAAACCTTAAACTGGTTTGTCCCAGTTTTCAACCTTGAGTCACTCACCCAAGTCCTTTAAGAAAAATCCACTGCTACTAGAAATCTGACTGACTAAGAACTGAGACTGTGTCATCATTTCAAATTCAAAGTAAATGCAAAAATAGCACCTTGACAATTTGTTCACTTGGTTTGAAATCTACATATAGGTCAGAGCCTCAGATGGGGGGAATTTGTTTAGCTTCAGTGACCCATTTCCAAGAGGTAAGTGCCTGGCCTGCAGCACAGCATTAGTTACATCAATATTAGCCCTAGAAGTGCTGCCTGATACTACCTTTAAGGTTCGCTTCTAATGGGTCAACAGGTCCTATGAGTACATGGCTTCCCACGTCAAGGAGGATGCGCAGACCCGGGATTAGGAATAAGGCAAGCCAGGGGTGTAATGAAACACACATGCATAATTAGTTTTGCTGACTTGCTACACCATGAGTTGCTTTCCCTCTTCTCCCCTCCAAAAAAACCCAAAAAACCCCAACGCCCAAACAAGTTACTACCTCCCTACTGCAAGTCAGAACAATGCTTGCAGCCAAAGCAACATACCCTAAAAAGCTGGTGTCCTGCTAATTAAAAGGCTGGATAAGTTTCCCCAGACTTTCTGATTTACTGCAAGTTCAAGAGCTTTTCAAAGTAAGTGCTCTTGACACAGGGCATTCTGCTTTCCTCCTCACTCACAACCCAGGCAAGGCAGCGTATTTTATATAAGGAGACAATTCTAGTAAACCAGGGGACTGTACACAGCGTGTGGTGTCAGCCAAGCCAGCCCTGCTCCCTGGGGCTTGACAAATCTGGCATGTTCAACAGCAGCCTCAAGTACTCAGCTATGATGCATCCTTGCACTCTTCTTCCAGAACACTTGAAAAAGCTTACCTCTTTGTCTTTGCCACCCATAGGGATGAACTTCTGGATGTCAGGCCTGGAAATGGTCCAAATTCAAAAGCTCTGATGCAGCACTTCCCAGCTTTTGCACAGCTTGACTTAAGAGCAGATCCATCCTTTGCAAAGAAAGAGACGTCCATCAAGCAGGTGACTAAGCCCATTAGTTTGCTGTAATGTGGATCTAAAATACAACAAATCTGGGGACAGGTTGTTTGTCTCGATCTCTTTGATCTGTGTTACTGTAGAAACACGTATACAGCACTTCAGACAGCAACAGCGACAGCAGATTATTGCTGTTGTTATTATCATTGCTACTTACAAAGCCATGAGCTGGTTAGGTCCAGGCAGCTCACAGGTGGCCTAAGGACAAATGGAAAGACCATAAAGTTGCCATCATCTTCCAGAAGCAGGAACTATAAAACCCAAATGTTAAGAGATGATGGCAACAGGAATAAACATAAGCATTCAGCACAGCAAACTCCCAACTTGTGCTGAATACAACACACAACATTTAGAGGATCTTATTTGACACCACGTAGGTAGCCATTCACTGCTGAGTTACCCTAATTGTGACACACTCCATTCTGGCCAACACTCTTCCGCCTTGCTTCCCCAGCTCTCAAGACTTTTCCTTCTCACCTCGCAGATGGAAAACTAAACCCACTGACCTGGTGGGTCACACCATGTGTGCAATCACATGTCTGTCGGTGTATCCAGCAGCAAACTGAAAAACCAATCCCAGCTTTCTGCACGCCTTTCAGAGGCAGTCCCCGCACAGCTTCACTTGTACCCATGTAACATCACTCCTCTGCATCCTCCCCAGCCCAGTCCAAACTGGGCACACACCCCACAAGTTACATTGACCTGCAGCTAGCTAAACTGCAGGTCTACGCCCTTATTACACTTTCTAATGACCATTCCATTTGGCTTTGACATCTCCCAGATATCAACCCTGCAGTTCCCAGAGCAGTTAGATGGAGGCTGGGATAATTAGGAAAAGCTCTCCCTAAGGTACCCTGCAAGCCCTTGCAACAGCGTCCCTACTCCAGGCAGCAGAGCCTGAGCAGACATTTCTTGTTTGCACGTCTGCATCCCACAGAAATGCGCTGCCTACTGGTTTGTGGCTGGGAAGGCTGTTTCAAAGGAAAGCTTGAGCAAAGGGCTGGAAGAAACCTCCCTGGTAAGAGCCAAGCACGCAGCACTGGGTTTTAACGGGGGGCCAGCCTGGTTCCCATGGCCGCCACTGCCTGCCACACACCGGCACTGGTTTGAATTGCGCTGTCACGTCCACGGTGCATGGTCACACCAAAGTCCCTTGTCACGAGCCAAGGTGACCAGGGCCGATCCAGAAAGGGATCACAGAGGGGAAAGGGAAAGGAGATGCACAGATAGCTGTGCCAAAGAGAACAGGGAGGAATACGGCCCAGCTCAGCCAAGAGGACCAATGTTAATCAAAGCAAATTTCTCCAGCACAAAGCAGGCCTCGGAGACATTGCAGCTCCCTCTATCTTTTTATGCCATGGCAGTTAGATGTGAGACTGCCATTATGTCTGACACATGAGGGAATACGTGGGAAAAAACCCAAGCCACACCACACATACATACACACAAACCAAAACTGCATTTCCCTACGTAACCAGCATTCATGGATGCAATATTTAATAAAATAAGATGAGGCAGCAGACACACTGTGGCAGTTCCTGCTTCACACAGTAGAAACACAGTGCAGGATGATGCTGCATGCAGGCTCTGGGAATCAGCAGCTGGACACCTTGCAAGAGGACTGGTCTTATCAAACACTTCCCAGCATTTTGGGGCTGGAGAACATACTTCAAAACCCACTAATAACTTTTCATTGATCTGATACTCATGTTTGATACTTCTTAACATATTTTTCTAGGACATGTTTTCTGAATTAATATGGCACTTTGCTGATAGGGGTAAAAGGTTTTTACTCCAAGAAAACCAACAAGACATTGTGATGTGTGCCAAATATTCTTCAAGACAGGGGAATGTGCAAGCGTGTTTTGTTTCTCCGTGACATGCCTTAAGAAAAACCCAACAAGGTGGCAATTTACAGGAAAAGCTAATTGTCTTTACTGGCTAATTGAAAGAGCTGGAAGAAAGACACACATTTTTAGGGTCCCCTCCTCATACCTTGGAAATACTACGCAGTTTCAGAAATACTTTCAAATCAAAGAGCCTATTCCTCATCAAAATAGCCCAATGTGAAACTGTAATCCTGCCATTTCAGAATAACAGAGAAGCCTCATCACTTCCCTGAACTCAGAGGCTGCTCTGCAGTAGCCACAAGCAACTACAGCTTGTTCCACAGCAAGTAAAACTACCAAAACTACCGTATGACTTCTGGCAAAGACAGCTTCTAGTGGAGACAGAATTATTTCTGCCTTCTCCAGTAACTGGGGAAACAAGAAGTGTAAAAAAAAAAAAAAGTTAGAAAAAGGAAATCAGGAAGAGTTACGACTACGTTCCAAAGCTGCAGCTGAGCCTATCCTGCCATGGCTTAAGCAAAGAGAGTCGGTTGCTTGCCTCTGGCCAACAGCATTTTTGGTAAGTGAGGGAAGCCCGGTCGCATTGCTCCTGACCTTTGCAGCTTCACAGCGAGCAGCCATTCCTGCGAATGTCAGTGCTGCAGAACTACACAAAACCTCAGCCCTGTGCTCGGCCAGGGAACGCAGAGCCTGTGCTCCTGCCTTGCCTTCCCCTCTCTCCACACAACACACCGGCTCGGGAAGCAGCACTCTGGAAAGGTGCCTGGAGCTCTCCCCAGTTTGGGGGCAGAAACAAGGAGATGGGGAGAGGGCACAATGAGGAAGAAGAAAGAAGCCAAGATGACAGCAGTCCCTCACGTCTCCCAACTTGAAATGCTCTGTCCCATCTCCCTGCTGAGAGGGGGATCAGTGGGAAACAGGTAGCAATGCCCAGGGCTGCCTCCACCCATCATGGCTCCTCAGCATTACCAGCTCCCCTCACCCCCAGACCAGCAGCACAGGTACATTTCCTCTGCCTCTGTCTACTAAACTTACTTTTTTCAGTTGTTCCAGAACCCTGTTTGAGGAAATGAGTTAATCCTGAGACACAAAGGCCATCAGTGGTCCCTGTGACGACCATGGCTTTTTATCAAAACCATCACATTGAGCCGGAAAGGAATTCAAAGAAGCAGCTAACTCTAAAAAATGAGCAGTGTCTGCAGCTAAAACTGGTTCAGTATCCTTACCAGAACTATGCTGCAAGAGAAGAGTCCCAGGTGATTAACCACCATGAGCACAGGGGGACAAGGGAGACACCCTGCCTTGACTCTTCAGAAAGACCAGTTACTGTGCCTTCAGAGGAAAGGGCAAGGGTCAGAAAGCACAGATGCACCACAACACTAAGTTTTATAGTGGGGGATTTCCAACACACAAAACAAAGAAACTAGTCCTGAGAGTCAAAAGAAAAAAGAATTTAAAAAAAAAAATTAAGTCATGAAAGGTTATTTAGGAAATCTTAAAGTGACAGAGCCAGCAGACCTCCCAGAAACGATGGCACAGAGATGCTGCCTGGCTAAGAGCACAGGCTTGGAGGACAACACAGGTCACACTGCAGGTATCAGCTGTAGGTGCGACAGCTTGCAAGGGCCTCTGCTGTGGATCAAAAACATCAAACACACGCACCACAAAACCACGGTCCCTGTCCAAATCTCTCTACAACCTCAATAATCCATCAGAAGATGAAAAAATAATCCTGGAGGAGCCAATATAAAGAAATATAAATTACTGACTGTAGGGAACAAATTCATATGAGGATGGCCGTCATGAAACTGGGACAGTAGGTGGCCAAGATAAAACAAAACCCAGAAAACATACTGCATTTTCAGTTTATCAAAAACAGAAAACCTCTGGGGGAATCATTTAGTTGAGTGGGATACCAGCTAGTGGGGACAGGGACACTGCAGAAAAGTTACACAAGCAAGCAAATATTAATTTTTTTATTGTACAGGATGTTGAGGAGATTCCCCAGTACTTAATGCTGATTAACCTGAAAGGAAAAGAGAGGGTGCTTTATCAGAAGAGATGGGGAAAAGTGACATAAAAGCAGAAAGCCAGCTGGGCACGGTGGACTATACTCACAGATTTTGAATTGGAAATGGACTGTTGAGATACAAAGAGAGGTGCTCTCTCAATCAAATCAGCTGCACTAACAATTGCCAGAGGGCTGCAAGCGTTGGAAGGAACTTTTTTTGACATGTGCTGCTAAGGCAGGAGCAGCACAAGGCTACCTGGTGTGGGGGAGAGCCAATCCCCAGGCAGAGTTCCCCATCAGACAACCTGAAGAAGCAACAGATGACAGGACACACTTTGTGCTTCCCCAAAGCCTCCATACCAGAAGCAAGTCAAAAAGCGAGACATGGTACACGAGCTAAAGAGCCAGCAGCACCCCAGGACCTGCACAGCAGAGGGGCAGAAGACATGGAGCAGTCATGCCACAGGGTGAATGGGAGGTGGAAGAGGGGTGGCCAGAGGAAACCAAGGCATTTCAGCCCCCGCACATCTGATCACCTCTCTGCCACCCTCCCGGCCACTGCATCTTCCCCCTGGTTCGACTCAGCCCACTTTGCAGAGCATCCCACCTCACTCCTCAAAGGCTGGTGGGTACAAGCGGCCCAAAGGCTCCCTCATCTCTTCTGCAAGCAGCTCCCTCCCCCCTGACTGTGCAAACTCACATGCTGACACAGGTCTCTTCCTAGAATTGTCTCTCCCTGTCTTCAAGCTGTCATTACTCACACCTCAAACCCCCGAGGTCTAACCCTGCCCCTCGGCAGGCAGCTTACAGCCTCATGTTACTTACATCTAGGCAGCCCGCTCAAAACGTGGTGAGCCCTCTCCATCACCTTCCCAGGGTAAACAGTGACAAAAATCACTTCACTCTCTGCAGGACAGAGGTCATTCAAAATTCGTCAGCAGAAAAGCAGCAGGAGGTCAGGCAAGACTGTCCTGACACATGCAAATGCACACAGGCTTGTAGGAAAACCAGCTGGGTCTGTATTTTCAAGAGTAATAAATTAAGTGGCGCAGCTGACCAGTGAGCTGAGTAACAGCACCGAGGGTTCATTAAGGAAAGCTCCAGCTCCGAATGCAAAAGCAACCATTAAAAAACACAAGAAGCAAGTGGGAGTGTGAGGGTGCAAAATGCATGGGTGGGAACGTAACAATAATGTCACCACCTGAGAGAATATAGTCAGTTCTAGTCACCTGAAATAAAAACACACAGAGCTGAAACAAAGAGGATAGGCCTAAAGATGCGCAATAAGAAGCAACACGTAACCGTACAGAGAGAGACTGGAGAAATTTCATGCTCAGTTTAGAGAGCAGATATATATACAAGGGGATGCCAGAGAAAGATACAGTACAATCAGGACATTCTTTTTGTATTCTTTCAGAAAACCAGATGAGAGGAAGTTCAAAGGTGACCAATATTGAAAAGTAACTAATTTTAAAACTCATAAAAGGAAAAACTCCAATCATATAGACTGGGGAAACTGAGAGACCTGATCTGAGGAGTCTCATTTCCTTTCTTTCTCAAATGTCTTTGCTTCGTTTCTGTGCTGTATCCACCATGTCATGCTTTAGCAGACCTTATGCAGAGGAATACAGCAGAAAAAGGGCTGGGTTTTTTAGCAACACCTTTTTAATATACCTCTTGAACATTCAAACCTGACAAAACACTAAGGGGAGCCCAGAACAAGGCATAAATTCCCTCTGTGTAAAACTGAACTAGTAAACAAGGGTATATGAAGTCAGTATGAGGAATCAACTATGGACCTGCTGCAGAGTTAAAATTAGCTCTGCCCATGTTTTCCTCAGTCTTTAATGACTAAAAAGAACAGCACCTCTTCTTTGGAAGTGCTGACTTGAATTATCAGCGTGCACCCTACACAAACGGCAGATTTCAGTGTTTACTGCTAAAGCAGTAAATGTTTCTCCAGCTCTGACTTCCCTCCTTCTACACCACAAAATCGCACCAGAAAACAAGGAAGAACTAAAATATGGATAAAGAACAACACTGCTGGTCTGCGAAAAACCATAAACAAACCATTCCTGCACAGTCAAACCTGTGCTTATCACCACTAGTGTGCCAACTGAGGCAAGCTTATGCTGAAACCCCTTAGCTTCAGCAAGGCAGCTTCAGCAGGACGTGCAGAAGCCCACCTACCCAGTTCAGATTGCAAATCTCTGGCATTTTGCAACTGCTAACAGCCACACTCATTTTCTTAGCTTTAGCCTAAGTTTCCAAATAAACTTTGCTACTGAGGAAGTATGAAAGTAGATCCAAACTGTTTCTGAACTGCAGAATCACATACACACAAAAAATACCCTTGTTGCACAAGTCACAATCTGAAGTCAAAATTTTTCTTCAGCATTTGCAGGGAGTGAGGGGAAGGACAAAAACCTTCTGCAACAAAGGCAACTGAATGCTGCCAGCTTAACCCAATTTTGCCTGCTACTGCTCCAGTATAAAGCTAAAGTAGCCCATCTGCAAACTTAATAGTGGCACCGTTCGATTCTTCCCCTCAACTTTGCATGTGTTTGCGAACAAGCAGAAGCACACAAAAGTGCAGGAGGAGCAGGAAGGGAGAAGGCAGAGAGAATGTGCATTATCAAAATACCTTGAGAGCGGTTCTTGGAAATGTGCAGCCTGCAAGCCTGTATCAGACACTCATTTCCTGTGAAGTGCACACAGGCCTTTTCATTTCTCCACTGAAGAGGATGAAAATAAGGGGCAGCTCTAAAATCTCCAAAGACAACACACACCAGCATTTACCCATTCTACTAAAACTGAATTCTCGTATTTATACTATTAAATACCTATTGAACAGAAGCATTGATTTCCAGAAGTTTAAAAAGTAGGATTTTCTACACCTTTCACTTCTAAATCTTAACTTGAAACCTTGCACTTAGTCAGGGGCGAGGGGGAGGAAGAATGTTATTCGTCATTTTGATCACCCGCTAACACAAAGTCACCAAATCCTGCTACATCAAACAGCANTTTTTTTTTTTTTTTAAGGCTGAGACTGATTTCAGCAAAATGTTGAGTTAATAAATACCTTACTGAGGCAGAAGGATGCCGGATATGCATAAATGCAGACCAGAAGAGTAGGTCATAATGAAGTAGACTGACAGGATAAAAGGAGTTAAGTTGCTATCATACCTGCCTTCTGCCTCTACTTACATGCAATCAAGGATCTAATTAATGTAGTGTTTAATAGCATTATTTTAAATAAATATGCCTCCTAATCCCACACACACTTAATACCTTCACTCTGTAAAAAGATATTGTCCCTGTATGGCATACTCAGCTCTCGCACCATCCACATTTTAAGTTACAGAGATGCATGTGCCCTCCTCTCCCATCCTGTGAGCTTTTAGCAAGCACCACTAGCTGAGGTCTGCAGCGGCCTGGAATAACAGCTCAGGAACACACCACCTCCCCAGAGCTTTTATTAATCTAACCACGGTATCAACCCGACCCAAATGATGTCATATTTAAGTATTGGAACTATCTCTTTATTGCTGACCAAATCAAAGCTGGAGAAATCAGGACAGAGAAGCCTGTGGGTGGCAGGGGAAGAGAGGGGTGGCAAGGAGCTGCAGGGAAAGACTAGGAGAAAAGAGCAAAACATTCCCAGTGGGGACAGAGAAAAGAGAAACAAGGGAAAAAACACAGCTCCAAAGGCACATTTTCTCCTTTGTTTCTCAGCAATGCAACCGCAGTATTAGTGACAACAACTAAGAATTTACACCACCCAACCCCAGCTCTATCCTTGCGCAAACCGACCACCAACTTCACAGAAATCCCAGCTGGACTGAGGAGGGTAAGAGGCACTGGCTGCATGCTTGAAGCTGTCATCTGAAAACTGAATTTCACCCTCTCTGAGCAGACACAGTGGGGACAGAGACACACACCTGGGAGGCTCTGAAGAAGCTCAGCCTCTCCCCAGTGCTCCTCTATGCCCATTTTTGGGGATGCCAGCACAGTTTACCTGTGCCTTCCAACACAATCTTACGGAAAACCTGTGTTGCCACTCGACCCCACTACATTTAAATAAGTGATAAGCAAGCCAGGTTATTAAAGGACATACAACATACTGAACATTATAACATACTGAAGGAGCACAGAAATGAGAAAGGCCCAGATCCCAGTCTAACTCAGGAAAAGATGGGAACCTGTGTGGGAGGTTGGCATCTCAGTAATCCTGCGGGTTTGTGCCCAAGAGCCTTCCCCTCTGGAGGGAACAAGAATACATACTTCAACAACTATGTTTTAATTCACATACCCAGCAGAATCACTCATGAACACAGAAACAAAGCTTGGCTTCATCTGCAGCGACTGGCCACATTTCAACCAAGAGCAACATTATGTGATAATACAGCCTCAGTCTCACAAACTTCTGTGCATGTGCATAATTTTTAAGCACATGACCATTGCCCTGCTGTGACTGAATGGGCCATTTGACATTCACACAGCATCTGAACTGCAGTTGCAATTGTTTGGAGAAAGAAGATATGCTTGCATACCTTCTTAAGGACACAGTCAATAGAGAATGAAACATCAGGAAACTAGTTACTTCTGATTCCACCCCATTTTACAGAGTTGAGTGTGGTCAACATGTGACTGGGTTTTTAATTTAAGTTCTCTGACAGCTGCAAGGACTAGAACTAGTAAATGGCACTGTCTGGACCACACAGTCCTAAATAGCAGCTTGCTAACAATACTCCTTACCCTCAACTTTCCAGAACAATGGTCAAGCCACATCCCCCTTCTTCACCATGCAGGAGAAGAAAAAAGCCAGGGACATTAACTTAACATTCTTGAGTTCCTCCCAGTTACCTCTGGGGTTCATCCAGATCCTGCTTCCAAGCTTCTACTAAGTAGGAAGGAATATTAAACTTAAACTAAATGTTTAAAAAAGGGAAAAAAAGAATCCTAAGAGTAGCATGCGCTGAGGTTTTACGTGGTAACCATTCCAAAATTCTTAGTAACAGCGCGTGCGTTTGTGGGAAAAAGTGAGTAGTGGATCCTGCATGGCTGTGAGCACCATGACTCAGATTGCATAAAGAAGGAGGATTTAGCGATAACCTTTGCGATGAGGCTTTTCACGGGTGTGCAGCACTGATCTTCTGAGAAATGGCAGGTGAGAGGCTGCGTTCTGACTGTGCCAGGTCTGGAGGATGACAAGTTTCTCTGCCTTTCAAGGCAACCCCAAACGGGCATGTACACCCCTGGTTCACAGTCACCCCGCTTCCCTGTAACGCCTTCACTTCTGGCAGGCAGCTCCCTTTTCCTTAACTAAACCTAAGTGTAACACTCTGAGCACCACTTCTCCAGTGCTTTATGTAAAAGGAAAGAAGTGGTGCGAAGACCAAGTTACCCGGACCTGTGCGGCTGCTTCCCTACAGACCCATCTAAGACATTACATAATTTGCAGGTTTCACTTTAAAAGAAGCATCTCCCTGCCCTGACGCTGTGAAGAACACCTTGACAGCAGGACAGTCCCCACGGAGTCTCCCGGGCTACTCCCAGCACCTCGCCGCCACCCTAGTACAGCACATGGCTCCCTTCAAGGCCGGCAGTGAGATGCCAGCACCCCAAATCTCCCCCGACTCCTCGGGAAAGCCCCCCAAGCCCCAACACGCTCCTTCTTCCCAGCCAACAACGGCCCCAACACCCCCAGGAGCCAAACCAGCGAGGCTGCACCCCCTCGTAAGCCAAGGGAAGACCGGAGCAGACAGGCAGACGGACAGACAGACAGACTCCTCGCAACCCGCCCCCCAAAAAGGCCGTTTCCAGTTAACGCAGCATAACTTACTCTCGGCACCTCCGGGGCCACGGGCGGGCGGCGCTGCCTCCGGTGCGAGCGAGCGCTCAGTGCCGGGGCGACAGCGGCGCTGCCCGGCCCGGCCCCCG
>VZRQ01002706.1:0-10192 GCA_013397975.1 Machaerirhynchus nigripectus | reverse complement strand
CGGCTCCGGGGAGCGCAGCGGCACAGAAGGGAGGGGAAGGGTAGGAGGGGAGGAAACCCCCCAAGTGTTTCTTTTCCGAGGAAGGAGACACGGGGGAGGGGAAGGGGAGGGGTTTCTCCCTCCTCCACCACCCCGTCTTTCCACAGCGTGGTTCTTGCAAGGGGCGGGGGGGGGGAAGTAAAGAAGAAAAAAGTTTGGGTTTTTTCAAAAGAAAACTTGGACGGATAGGGGAGAGGGAGAGGAATAAAGGAAAGGAAATAAAAAAGATGCTGTGGAAGCCCATCGGCTGCAGACTGGCAGAGGAACCCCACCGGGACGGGGCCGGAGCATCCGCCAGCCGCGGGACCCGCCGGAGCCACGTGTCGCCCCGGGGAGGCGGCGGCCGGACCGGGGTTCTGCCCCTCCTCCCAGCCACCATCAGCTGCCCTGCGGCGCGGGGCTGGGGCATCGGAGCTCGCAAGCACGGGCGAAGGGGCAATGTCCAGGGCCCAGGGGGGACGCAGAGAGCTCTTTACACCAGCGGAAAACAGAGAGCCTGCCGCGACCTTCCCTGCCAGAGTTCTCCCCGCTCCTCTCGGGCACTGCAGGAGCTCTCAGAAGGACACCGGGCACTCTGGAAGCACAGCGTGTGTGGCAGGGTAATACGCACTTAAGGAGGGTGCCCCAAAACGCACGCTGTTGCCTCGGTGGATCAGATTAAAATAATGGAAATCACGTACAACATTACAAATGCAGAGAAATGTTATGATACAAAATACAAATAGCGCACCGCATGGTGCATACTGTAAGCATATTGCTGCTCAGAGAGAATAGATGTAATAGAAGAAAAGATAAACTTTGGAATTCAGTACAAACTGAATTTTGTTTAAAGGCCTAGCCTATAACGAGGCTATGATTTGATCATATCATCAGAGCTCTCACTCACCTATATATTTCCTCTAGATGCTGCCGAGCCTGCCGCACACATTCCCTGGTGAGTGCATACCAGGTGAATTGCCCTGTTGAAAAAGCTCTATGCAAACCCCAAACGAAGAAGTGCTCTGGCTGCTCTGTACCAGCCTAGTGATGCAAAGCAGCTGTAATTCCAGCTTGAGCAGCAGACTAAAAGCTTTACAGCTGCTTGACATTGCTAGGGAACATAAAGCAGTCAAAAACACACCGCTGAATCTGATCCTCAGCCTTGCCAGAAGTTCCACTGAGTGTTGAGACATCAGTTCTTGTTTTTTCTTTCAACCAAGCATGAAGATGTTGCTGACCACAGAAGAATTTCTGAACTTCCATAAGAATCTGGGCAAAGCACTTCATTCTTTTTCAGAGGCTTCAGTGGGAGGACCTGCCGCTGGAGCTCTAAATCACAGCAGGGATGAAGTGCTCATCTGTTCCATTTTTGGTTTTTAAGTAGGCTTGTCACACTTTTCTTTGTATTTTTGGATGGCAGCTTTGAAAATATCCTGTGGTTTGCTTTACAGTTGCCTAGTAGGGAGTCTCTTTCCCTCTGTGGATATTTATAACGTTTATTGGGTGACTTCATAGACTCTTCCAGCCACCTTGCCTTAACGTTAAATGGCCTGGTCTAATCCTGCTAAGGTCTAATCCCTCTTCTTCATCTTTGCCTGTGAAAAGTTAACATCCACCCTCACTACTCTGAAACTGTCTGCAGGTCTTGCTCATATTTCTCTCATCCACTTGAGACCGTGACTGTGCAGCAGTTACAGCTGAAGCGTATTGCAGCAATCCTCTTCAGCCATAAAAGCCAGTGAGACATGTCACAATGACACCATTGACCACAGTTTTCCAAGACTCAGAGTTGACCCACAGGGTCCAAAATGTGTTCAGGATCAAGGTACTCTCTGAGGTGGCTTCACTAGAGGTGGAAAACACAAGGATGCTGAAGTAGTTTGTGTCCTGTGCCATGAAGGAGAAGAAGGCAACCATGTCATGCAGAAGCACAGGCTTAGCTAGTGCTGCATTTCTTTCCTGCGAGCCTGAAACCAAGTCTGGATGTGTTTAACGTGAAAAACAAATCCTGTCTTTAGGTGAGTTTTCTTGAGGAAAAAAGAATACAAGTAAATTCCCTAGAACCAAGAGACTTCCCATGCTCTCACCACTAGATTGATGATTTTTTTTCCCAACTGCTTTCAGTGCAAGGATACCCACCAGAAAGGCTTTGTGTAATGACAGTGAAGATACAGGCAGGCTAATTTGAACACTGCCCACTGCTGCATCTCTGGAGAAAGCTGGATCCATCCTAAAGACAGTTTTTGAGATGCCCAGGATGCTGATGACAGCGTGACAAGGAATAGCTCCCAAGACGGTGCCAGGATTTGTTCTTTGGATTTACAAGTTTTATCCTACCCCTCATTTTTTCCTCTGCCTATGGATACATATACCCTCACTATCCCCGATACTAAAACTTTAAACCACATTAAACATGAAAGCATTAACTGATAGACCTGCTGACAGAATGAACGATTTGCAGAGTTTTCTCTGAAGTCCTGCTGCTGAGAGCAGTAGGTCTGAGTTCATTCTACCTTTGGATCATTGTTCTCCTTTGTGGTGTTTCTCTGCTTGTTCGTCAGCAACCTCCAAGTCTCTGGTACATTCCAAGATGTTGATATCCAGCAGCCCAAGAGCCAGTAACACCGTAACAGCTTCACTTCACAGCGTGCAGATTCCTTACAGCTTGCATAGGGTAGAAGGAGCCACAATCTGCGTATTTACTCCTGTCAGTTTGGGAGATGTGGGCAGAAGAAAGGTATTTTGGGGCAGGTCACTGCAAACTACTGAATTTCTGGGAAAGCAAAAGGCAAACATTGCCCTAGAGGAAGGGAGAGGATAATATGATGAGGGAAAAGAACTGAACTGATAATGAAACACTGAAAATCTGCAGAAGGAAGGAAAAGAGATACAAAAAAAAAAAAACAAAGGAGAAGAACATAGATGGCGCAGAGGAGGGAAGATGGATGAACACATTAGATCTATCAGTACTGACTTGCCCTTCAGCTTAGCAGACCTGTGCGTGAAAGCTCAGCTGGGGTTGGAGATCAGGTGACCAATTACTTAGGATCTCAGTGCCTTACTGAGACCCCAGCCAGACCCAAACGTGCTGTTGCCCACTGGTGTGGACACTGGCTTTCTGGATGGGATGCGAGTAGGATATGAAACTGCCCTGACAATGTAGCTGACTAAGTGGCCCAGATATAACCTGAGGGGTTCCTGCCATGTGGTTAAATGGGAAGGAAGGGGAGAGAAGAAAGCAAGGGGAAGACCTGGGTATCCTGGGATGAGAGGTGATGCACGCAGTGCATGAGATTTTGTACAGATAGGAGGATGGAAGGATGCTTGGGGGATGAGTAGGAGATGACTGCCACCATCTCTAGATGTGCTGCAAGTCCAACCTGCAAATAATACAAAATGTACAACATTTGGCTGCACTCAGTCTTAGGTAGTTTTTCCCTTTTGACCTTTCCTCCCCTTTCGAGATGGTCTCTCTCTTAACTTGCTAAAACTCTCCTTTTAGGAGGTGCTAACAGCAAAGCATTACGAAGAAGGAAAAAAAAAACCCAACAGCACAAAAAGAGAAAGCCAGGAGGACTAAACCAACACACAAAAACCCCCAGCCCTGTTCTTCTGCTCCCCCCAGGAAAAAAAAACAAAACCAAAATCAGTCAAACAAACAAACACCTTTAGTGGTTTAGAGCGAGCAGAGGCTCTTTTAGTTCCACTCTTATGAGAAAAATTAGCACAAGTAGTGGCGCCTTTGCATGAAGGGGGGGGGCAAGGCCCCTCCTTCCTCTACCAGAGCAGGGCTCTTCTCAGTAACGAAGAGAAACTGCTTTCCAGGAAAGCGAAGGTACAGGGGCTGCCCAGAGCGGGGTGACCCAGCGCGGCTGCGGGGAGCCGGGTGCCGCGGCTTGCGGGCTGCCAGCCCCGGCTCGGAGCTGCTGCGCTGCCGTGCCCAGCCGTGCTGCGTGTCCCGGACGATGGATGGAGCCAGGGGAGCCCGAGCCAGCCGCGCAGGGGGGCGCGCCGCGCACCGCGGCCGATGCGCCTTCGTGCCAGTCTGCAACACCCTCTGCTGTTGCGGCTTTCCCCCACGGCCGCCGCAGAACACGAGTTCTCACTCGTTGCCAGTCCGTGCCCCTGGTTCACTGGAGGGAGGAAGAGCCAGCAGACAGCGACCTTCTAGGTTTTCAAACAAAGCATCAGGCTGCATAATCTGGAAGGTATTTAGGTCAGATTTAAGCAGCTGCAGTCTTTTATAACTGTACAGCAAACCACTCCCTCACCTCTGAATCTTGACTATATGTCAAACACCCTGGAGCAGTACAGGACAATCCGGGACAGAGGAAACGAGGTACCAGCCTTCCGCACCACTGGACCCAGGTGTGAACTCCTGGAGGCTCTGTGGCCCCATAAATCCATGACCACCCCAGGTAACTTCTCCCAGCATTGCTGCCCAACAGACACGGAGTGACTGAGAAACTCAGTTACGGATTTCATTGTATCACTGAGGTCTATTGCCTCTCCTCGTTATCCCACATTTTCAGGACGTTACTGGAGGCAGAAATGGGTGGACCTTGCCCAAATCCCTTTGCTCAGAGTCCTTCACTTGGAACACAGCCCTTCACTTGGGCAGCCTTCAGTCCTGCCCATGCTTTCCCAGATTTGTCCCCCCACACTGAGGCGGGTGGTCATGCTGAACCCCACACACAGGACGCAGGCACTGAGTTCACTCGCTTCATGCATTTCTCCAAAGCAGACAAAAACATCCAGGAGAGGCTGTTTGCAGGGAGCAATCCAAGACAGAGACCCCATAGCAGAAAGGTCCTAAGTCATTGCTGGACCTAGAAACAGGGGCTTCCTCAGCTGAGGGAACCAAGCCTCTAAATGAAGTAAACATAAAATGCAAGGAGTATAGCTATGGACTATAATTTTGGGAGTGGTTGTAGCAGAAGCATTGCAGGCTGGTACCATCTGACAGTGTCTATTGCAGTAGACTAATTTCCAGACCACTCTGCTTTCCAGATGATCACAGGACAAAAGACTCTGTCACATTAATCATTGTTGTTTTGTTAAACATCCCATCTTCATTAAAAAACTGCCAATGGTTGGAGAGCTGCCAGCACCCTAAGTAAACCACTGAAGTATTTAACTCCTTTCTCCATTATCAAATGTATACCTCATCTCTAGACTGTTTTTTCTTGTGCCATTGTTAGGCAGTGTGACAACTGGAGGAGCAAAAATGCAACGTTACATAGATATACTAAGGCTTTGATGATATTGGTCCTAAATGCTTCTCTCCCATAAAATGCCTTCCAACTCCTTAACAGGCCTTAACGCTCTGCCAGGAAGCCTCTCCAACTTGTTCCCTTCCTCATTGAATCATAGATGTCAAAACTGGGAATTCTTTCACACCAGTAATCACCTTCATGGAATTAGCAGACACAATATAATCTCCTGCAATATAATCTCATTACACCTGTTCTGCATTCCCTGCTTATACATCAGAGAATGGAATTAGCCTTTCTGACTGCACTGGGAGCTCATAGTCAGCTGCTACTCTGCTGTGACTCAGTCCTTCATCAGAGTCACTTCTTCCACAGACAGCACTGCCAGACCAAAAGTGTGGGCCGGGTGGAGTAACTCACCATTGGGCTGTTTCAAAAACCCCCCTTACATGCTTGTATCAACTTTAATATTTTGACACTTGCTATCAAGTCAATTCTCAGTCCAATTACTACAAAATGTGTTAATTTGGTATCATTCCAGTATTTTAAAAATCAAAACACGGTGTAAGACTGTATCAGTTTACTTGCTGGAGAGCTAATTCTTCAACAGCTTTTAGTTTTGTCAGCCAAATCCATAACCCAAATCTATAACTTACATCTCCAAAAGTTCCCAAGCAGTTTTACAGATTCTTTCCCATAAACACATGAGACTTAGTGTTAACTAGAACTTTTCCCTTGTTTTTAAATGATCCTAGTATGTGCTATTTCCTTATTCTGTCGGAGGTCAATAAGGAGCTGGTAGGCCTGTAATTACAAGTGTCAGATTACTTGTGGTTTTCACTATTATTTCATCTCAGCCTATGGGGAATCTGCCAGATTTTCCAAGTGAAAGAAGGTTAAGTCTAGACAAGAGCTGGAGAGAAGCTTCTCTTCTTCCCCTGCCACTTCATACATTAAAATAGGTGCGTACTCTAAAGGTGGGTATGGGTTTTGTAGAGATCTGGACAGTAGCTCACCTCGTGAGTTAACCTAATCAGGCCCAGGGGATGGGAACCAGCAGAGACTCCTGAATCTGTCCCAAATATAATAGACTTTCTGATTAAGAAGGAAATGGAAATCTGAGCCTGGAAAGAGTTTATTTGTATGACGGGTGCTCATATATAATTTATATGCAATAAATGTTTCTAGCTATTTCATTAGTTGCAAATAAAGTGATACAAATGTGCACCACTTGGACCTGATGCATGGTGTGTGCCTGGGGCTGCTTCCAGCTGAATGGTGGTGGTTCATGTGGGAATGATTTAACACTCCAGCAGCCCCACTATCCAAATTACGCTGCAGGTTAATCCCTGAAGTAGATGCACTCCACTTTTTCAACCGCTCATCGCTTGGCTCAAAACAAAGATTTCCATTTAAATTATCATATTGGCCTCAGACTGTGGTGGGTAAAGAGCCAGCATCTCTTTGTCTCTCCCACCTTCTGCACAGCTGGAGAGCTCTGGAACAACTGAGTTTAGCTCAGTTGGTTACAGCATGATGCTAATAAATGAGGAGCACAACAGCGTCTGGAGCAAGGGGAGAGAAACCAACTTAAGCCATCACAGGATTTTTTTGCAGTTAATATGTAAGCAACTTTTTCAGTCAGAAATTCACATAAATTAAATTAAGCAAGAAATTAGGGAAAACCAAAGAAAAAATACACCACACAAGGTACCTGGATGGGTCTGTTGCTGTTGAGCAGAGCCCAGAGGCCCTGGGATGATATCCTACCTCAACTCATCCCACCTGGGGAGCTCATTTAAACTCTTGAGACTTCCTGGGACCATCTCCAAGGCAAGCAAGATTTGTAGATGGAGCTCAAACTAAAGCCTGTGAGCCAGCATGTTGGAGCTGGTTGCATGATAACGTGCTTCACTATGATCACTTTTTTTTCCCTGTCTACTATAGATTGCAGCATATGCTCACAATATGGGGCTTTATATAGAGGTGTGTCCTCTATATATCCTCTGAAACAAATCAGTGAAGCTAGCAATAGCATGCTTTTTTTTTATTTGTATAACCACACAAAAGAAATTGGGGTACAGGGCTATTACTAATAAATCAACATAAATAGATCAATATGTCAGTACTTCAATGCTTGAATCCAACCAGCTATGGGGAATTTGTCCCCTGGTAGCAATCAATCTGCTTTACTTAAAGTTTCCTCACCAGATCTGCAGCTAGCACAAACTGATCAATGCTGTTCCAAGTCAGCAGAGCATGACAGCTTTGCATGTCCCAGTGTTCACCCTTGCAGGTCTCCTCCTCCTTTGCAAGGGCACAGAGGTTAAATTATCCTTTTTTAAGCACATGGGATATCTCACACTAACTCACAGCTCTTTATTGAAAACCAGCCTTTCCTACCACCAGTCCAGTGTAGCCCAGCCAACACCTCAGCACCTTTCCAGGTGGAGTCTAGTTTGGTCCTCCACGAGCAGCAATTCCACTGCAGTAGCCTGTGGCACTTAGTAGAAGTAGATGGAGCAAAATTAATTCTGTGAGCCACCCAAATTCTGCTGTGCATCTGGCATAGGGCCCTCCCCTTGAGGGGTGGTTTTCCAGGCTGTGCTGGGGGAGATGCACAGTCTTGTAAGATGCTGGGCTGCTCTTTTAGAAGGGTGAGTAGCATTGTTAGAGAAGGTATGAGGGACCTGGAGGACAACTCAACAATTTTGCTTTGGCTAATAGGATGACAGTGCTGCTGCTGAGGGGAGGGTACAGAGCACATCCCAGTGCAATCTTCTCCACTTGGAGCTCTATCTGAAATCACCTATTCCCGATCATTTCTGTGAGGAATTTTTCTTTTCCCATCAGGTGGCTGCCGATGCAGCCTCCTACCAGAAGTGATTTAGGATGCAGGTCACAGGAGTCTAACGTCACTAGAGAATGCATTATTCCCACCTGACTCCCAGAGTCATCTCTGTGACCCAAACCAACGAGAGCCCAGATCCTACCGGCTGCTGGAGTGGGGGAGAGAGCCCAGTGTGGTGGTCTAAGACCTGTGGGTGGTGATGTATATACCTCCAGGGTTCCTCCATTTACAGCAGGATCCCAGGATTATCCCAAACAAGGCTTGTGCCCAAAAACTGGTATTAGGTAGAGGTCAGGGCTGACAGGTAAACAACTTTGGTAACTGCCACCTACCTACAATCTCTGTCCAGAGCACTTGACTGCTAACAAGCTGCGTGGGACCAGCTCCAGCATGTAGCACTCAGAGGATGTTGCTTGTGGGTGCAAGTTCTTGTGAGTGAAGTTCTCCATGCCCCAAACACAGGTGGTAGCCAAGGCCTGGGGATAATCTCTGCTGTGCTTCTGTGGCTGGCTGGACAATGCCACCACCTTCAGTGGGCTCATTTCACTGCTCCCCAGAAGTGGATCTGGCTCATGAGTGGCAAAGGAATTTCCTGGCCATGGCCTGTTGTCCCACCAACCACTGGAGTGTGTGCCAACAGTCCACATAACTCCTCATGGCACAGGGTCCTCTTCCTCAAAAGTCATGCCATAGACTGAAAAACCACAAGCCTAGCAGCAGTCACTGCCTCACAATTACACTGCCGTCTTGTGGCTTCTTTAGGAGGAATTCCAGGCCCTGCCCTCTGCAGCAATTGATTATTGAGAGCATTTTACAAATCTGTTCTGCCAAGCTGTCTCTTGCTTTTCACCTTTTGTAATCAGCCACCCACCTCTGACAGTTGTAGGAGAGAAGCTGTAGAAGTTACTGTGGCCTCTCTCCTTCTGCAAGGATCCCCAGCACTTGTAGTCTGCTTTCCTGCTCCTCCAGCATGGAGGCCTAAAAAAACCCAAGGCACTGGACACTTTGCAAACCTGTAAAAATGCATGTTCTGATTTCCTTTCTAATGGCTCACAAGGAGAGGGTGCTGTGAGCTACATAGCACTTTTGTTTCTTCTCAGTGATGGGTCCCCAAGGTTACGTTTCAACTGCCGTGGTGCAGAGCCCATTTTGCCAGGATGAGTTAGAGCTAGGCAGGAGAAATAGGGCTGTAAGCTTCTACACTGGTTTCTTTCAAGCTTTTTAGGCTGTTCTGAAAATATATTGTGTCATTTAGGAGACTGATGTGCTGAACTGAGCATAGGGCTTTCAGTTACCAATACAAAAATGATTCCCTAAGAACATACATTCATTCTGCTTTCTCCAGCTGTTCCAGCAAGGGGTCCCACTGCTCACAGTGTGATTTGGCTTTGCTTCTTTTGACCGCAGTGTCCTTGACTGAAGAGGAATTGTTGTGGTCTGCATAAGGCCTAGCAGACTGTTTGCTAGAGGGAATGAGAAGCACCAGCAAGCAGCCATACTTAGGTATCGACTTTCTTGAAATTTGGTTTATGCAGACATCACCTTTTTGTGCAACAAACGAGGCAAACTGTATAGAAACCTCTCCATCTGTGAGGGGTCTGTTTTTGCAGAAGAGGAGTGGAGCGGCTAAGGCAGTGCTGTCCACTGTGTATCTGTGGCAGCTTGGCCCTGTAGTAGAGTCAGTTCACTGCAGTGGGCCACAGTGTGGGAGGGTGACTCTTGTCCCTCAAGCAACACGATTCCAGCAAGCGTTAGGAGTTCAGAAGAGTCTCTCTATCAGAGAGCGACAGAAGTTCAGTGTTAGTGTCTAGCACTGGGCCTGTTTGATGTCAATATGAAGCTCCCGGGTCACAGTTAAAACACCTCACACTGTGTCACCACAGTACAGGCAGTTTCCATCATCGGTAATATGACTTCTGGAGGTAGTCAAGGACGCAGCCATACCTCCTTGATTTCGACTCCTCAGAGATTCCTATCACGCCCAGGAGGTTGTTCGCAGCTTCAGCCCCCACACCCATCGTCAACTCCAGGTTGCTCTTACTGAACCCGATCCCGCCAGAGGCGGGGGCGGAGGCCGGGGCGCCCCGGGGAGGCGGGCAGCGGGGCGGTG
>VZRQ01002703.1:205139-230019 GCA_013397975.1 Machaerirhynchus nigripectus | reverse complement strand
CCTTGCAAAGCAGCCCCGGGGCTCGCTGTGCGCGCAGGTGTGCCCGGCGGGGGAGGGTGGCATGCAGTCCTGTCTCTTGTGTGTCTGGGGATGTGCAGCACATTAGTATGCAGCGAGCGTACCGCTGGTGCAAGGGAATACGGCGGCGGTGCCACATGTCCGAGTCCGTGCTGATGCAGAGCCCATAAATTACACTTGGGTGTTCGATCTTCGGCCCCCGGTCCTGGCTCCTGTGCTTGATTCTAGTTGGGATTTTGTCTTTCCCTTTCCGGAAATGAAAAAAAAAAAATCGAAATATTATTCTTTACTAATAGCACTGGCATATGGCTCTGATAAGGTTGGAAGTACGTGTTTCTTTGGAAGGTGTAGGGAGAAGGATAGAAATGCAGTGTCTCCTTCGACTTCGGCAGCGCAGCTGACTTTAATGGCAGTGGCACAACAGCCTGCGTAGTGATAGTTGCGTCCTTCTGCTCCTTAGACACAGAAATGCCTTTCTGAATGAAATGATCAAAGACAGCAGGACGGGTGGCCGAGTTGGGTGAAAATCGTGGCAAAATTTAGTGCTTCTCGGTTTTTCGCCTTCTGTTTTGTGCCTGAAATTCTATTGTTCTTGATGTTTTAAGTTTTTTTTCCTGGTCGGATAGGTGGGAAAAGGTGTGGATTCCACGGTGCATATTGTCATTGATTTACGGTTTGCTTTTCTAAAACTGTTATAGTAACAGCTGGGTTGCAACCTTGAAAATGAGAGAACGAAAACACGCAGCAGCGTTACAAAGGAGACTGGGATTCATTAGACTCCTCCACTCTCAAGCCCCGATTCTGCAAATATTTAAGCACGTACGGTTTCGCGTGCCAGAGCTACCCACCGAGTTCCACCCGATTACGGCTTAAGATCAAAACTGTGTACAGTCTCGGGCCTGCAGAATAGGCTCACCAAATATGGTTGAAATTAGATTATTTTTCATTTTCTGTCTGTAATGAAAAGTTTATTCAGCCTTTTCTGTTTATTGAGAAAATGTTCTTACTGAGATAAAGCGCTGTTTAAAAAGGCTCTGGCATCCATCCTCTGAAAACCTAGATGGAGATTTGTCAGTGAATATGAAAATATTCCATGCTGTATTTGCAATGCGTTAAGTGTGGCATAAATTACGGGCAAAGTCAAAACCCCTTAACGTGTAAACAGAACTACAACTTGCAGTTCTCCTGACTAACGCTGAAAATGTCCGTCTCGTGTACGTGTTAAGCGAAAGAGAATATGAGGCTTATCTCTTCTCCTTTGCCCAAATGCGAATGGCTGAAATTAATTTTATCTGTAGTTTATTAGGGGAATAGTTACCAGATACGTATTTACACGTTTAGGTCCATGAGATAGATGATGTCCCAGTCAAAAGATTTGCATTTTTGCCTGAAAAATTAGTCTTGGACAATGAATAATTCTTCATTAGTGCAGCGTTCCAAAATGCTAGATACACCTTTAATGAAAGCCTGTGTGGTAGGTACCAAAAGTGACTGTGGAAAGTTTATTTTGGCTGCATGAAAATGAGCCTTATTCACTCCTTTTCGGAGGTATGCTAGGACTAACATTCTGTTTCCTTTCATGTATAAATTAGATCATTATAGAACCCACAAGGAAAATAGAAGTGCTTAGGGCTGAATTAAATCATTGGCCTCACACGGTGAGAACTGAAAATACGAAAGCTTTGTGCCTTTCCAGACGCGGGACTCCCTTCCGTTCGGGTAGAAATTGATGGAACTTGTCACTGGAATTCTAACGTTTATATGCTTACAAGTGTACTGATGTCTGTGCTGCTAGTCGTTGAATTTATAAAAAGAAATTATTAAAAGAAATGTGGATATTTGTAATATTTTGCTATCGGTGAATAACGTCATTTGTGTTTTAAGAGTACAGGGACGTGAAGAGGAGTGTGTTTTATGCAGTTGTGAGGATTAGTGTTCACGGTACAATCTTACACTGAATTTAGGAATGCTGGAGAGAAAGCTGATGGAAAGTGCAGGAACCGTTTTGAGAAAGTAGATTATCGGGAAGATGATTTATAGAGTTGAAATTTAAGGGAAATGCGGCATCATTTTTTATGTAAAACTTTATGCAAAACGTTATGCTGTAATCATTTAGTATCTACAGGTAATGCAGTGGCGATGCTTCATAGCACGCAAAGTATATGCAGGATTTCATATTCCAAATCAAGGCAAAATGTCTCTTTTTTTAAAGAGTGATCCCTAGTTTCTCTGACGGCAGCTTAGACCACAACATGCTACGTGCAAGCGTGAGTTTATTTTAAGAACTGGATTGTGACATCGTGCCCTTTTCTTTGGAATTCAGACTTAAACTTTGATAGGCGTTCGTCCGGGATATCCGTGTATCTTCCTTACGCGTAACGAAAAATGAAATAAAATTTCAACGGTGACAGCTGAAGCCAAAGGGAACTTATTGAAGGAGAGGCAGAACTGGATTCTGACTTGAAGCAGGACCGGTAAATTCCCTGAAACCTCAAAAAAAAAAGGAGGCAGGGAGGAAGGGAGTGCTAGGAGTGAAAATTTGTCAGGCCTCCTTGGATCAGGAGTATTTGAAATAACCTGGGTATTTCGGCCTGTGTACGGTAGGTCTGCTGCTTCCCTGTGAGAAGAGATTTTGTGTTGCTGAATAGTCCTAAAGCTGGTTTACCTGTCTGCCGGGAACACTTGTCTAACACGGAGCAGTATCATGTCGTTACAGCTTTGCGCAATACCGTTGACAATTCACAGTTACCTCCAGGTTGTCTTTGGTAACGAAGACCTCTGTGCGTTCAGCTGGATGCTTGCATCTTGATAAAGTTTGACTTATATTCTGAATATGAATTTTAAACAAACAACAGTAAAATTTTTAGGTTGGATTGCCTCCTTACCGTTCTATGCTGTTGCTATATAGTTATATAAAAGAACAAATAAACTATTATCTTAATGGGCCTGGGAAGAAAGGAATTATTGTAGTTTCTTAATGTAACAATGTTTAGTATTTTAGCACGCGTTGCTCTCGTATCACCTGAAAGTGCTTCTCGTGCTTCAGCTCAGGGTTTTCTTTGCATTCCCGTATCATGGCAATTTCGCTTGAGTCCCACGAAGACGGACTGACAGGGATAAAAATGAGTGTGCTAGATTTGTTTTTCATCTGCGGTCTAACTAGGGTTTTAAAAACGAAAGTCTCAGTTTATACAACGTTGAGAGCTTGTCCCGCCGTTGTGAGGGGCGAGGAAGAATCCCGGGTGAAGTACGGATATCTCTTTGTGTTGCTCGGAGTCAGGTCTGATTGAGTAACCGGTGAGATGAACATTCCTTACTTCTTTTCGTGCCAGAACAGCCTTGCTCGGTCGTTCTATGAGGTTTCTGCAGAGGTGGGCCGGTTCACTTAGAGCCCCTCTTATTTTTGGCAGGCGTCTTTTTGTTTGATCAAGTCTCGCATTTAGTGAAATTTAGATCCGATACACTGGAGTTTTGTCTAAACAACACGGCGGGTTTTCAGGGGTTTTTGTTCGTGGATCTGCTACCGTCTGCCTTTCCTTCATGGTGGATCGTAACGCTCCGTTGTATATTGCTACACGGAGTTGGATACATGCTGTGTCTGTGTGAATTAAGTGAGAGGTAAGTCTTAGGCATGGCTCTGTGCAGTTCTTTCGAAGGTTTTATGAGTTACAAAAACGAGAAATACTTCTAACTGGGGACGTGGAGATGCTAAGAACCAAGGAACAGATGAAAACAGAATAAATGGAAGTGTTTATTTCAATGGAAATGAGCAGAATGAGACATTAAATTGATAGTAGACAGGGGTAAAGGAGGGATGGTAGCTCATCTCCAGGTGAGGGTGCTCCTTAAGCACTTGCAACGAAAGGCACCAGAGTCAATGCAAGTTCAGTATTTGTAACAGGTGTCTGTCGCTACGGCAGTTACTGGCAAACTTCAAGTACGGTCTGCGAGGAAACTAATGCGCTATTGCACTGATTGACATCTTGCAGGTGGTGACAGTGGATTGGATGGGTTAGGAGGACCGGGAGTTCAGCTTGGAAGCCCTGATAAGAAAAAGCGCAAAGCAAGTACACAGGTAAATTCCCTTTGCTTCTTTTGAATTCTTCATAAATAGCGCACTCGAATGTTGTTTGCCATTATGACTGTCTCTCATTGTTCAGAATATCAGTTTGTTGTCACAAACAGCAGCTACATACCAAATATTTCAGTTTTACCGTGAAGCTGGAATCTTCCTAATGCTAGTTATTTGCACTGAGGTTATTTTAATCCCTGTAAGTTGCCAAAGACATAAAGAGAAGAGCGCCGTGAGACTGCAACAACTTGTGCTTTTGCCGTGTGGATTTGATTCTGAGAGAGACTTTTTTTAAATGACTTTGTAGCCATTGGTAGAAATCTGTACAGCGTGAGTAGTTGCCATGAGACTACTTCTCTCCTTACTTTCATTCCTGTATGTGTAGGTTTGTGGGCTAATGAATCGGTACACTTCGTTAATGCTTTGACCGAACTCTTGGCATACTCCCCCAAGTGATTTTCAAGCAAAAGCTGTGAGGCGGGTACAGCTCCTTTCCAGTGAATCCCTGCAATCTGACATTTCTATGCAGTTTTTCTTTCCGGAAAAGAAAGCCTCAATACAAAACATCTTACGCGATTGGATATCCATAGTGCAGAGTTTTCCTTTGTGTGTTCATTCAGCTTTGAGTGAGAGTATCTGTTAATTTGGTACTGCCCAGTGGGAGTAACGTTATTTACGTAGGCAAAACAATCGCTTTCGGTTAGAGTCTATGCAGAGTCCATTGAGATGCGGAACTGTTTCCTTCATTTTTGTTTTGTTTTAAAGTAGTCGTGGTGAAACCTGCTCTGAGAAATATCCAGTTACTTTACGAGGTTTCACACGTCTTTCTTGCTGGAGTTTCCTTGTGTTCTGGAATGGTAAGGACTCTAGAGGACGTGCGGATTAGCTTCTGTTCCTTCGGACCAGGTTCAAAATTGGCACTGCAGCAAATTTTTTTTTTTTTTTTAATAAATTTTCAGTCTTAGTTTATTAGTACTTAGGAGGAAATGCTTTTTGTGAGCACAGTTAGTGTGAGGGTGAACCCAGTAGGTGTTCCCTACGGGCTAGTCTAGAATGAATTTCAATCGTACGACTTCACCGGTGACACGTAAACAGACTCTGGGCTCCGTTAAACACTCGATTGTGCTCTGTAACCGGAGCATAATCCTTGTATTTCGTACCTACTGACTATGCTTCGCGCACTGTCCACGATCACTGAGTGCTCAGAAGGGATACCTCTGTTTGGTATAGAAATGTACGGCGTAGAATATTCCACAGACTGCAGAAAATACCGGTCTGCTGACTCCTATATTCTGTATGGCTTTTTCAGGGTTAGAGTACCACTAGGTTTGCATATCCTCATAGAAGTGGGGTGTCTTTTAGAGACGTATGTTCGGTAACATGAACCCAAAACGAAATAGAGGAAATGCTTCAAATCTGCTCTTCAGCATTTGGAAATACTTTGTCTGTGTGTTTTTGACAGTTCGATTTCCGTATTGCTGCTTGTCTTTTGTAAAAGATTATGAAATAGAAGTCACAGATCAAGCGGTATTTTCAACTGCAGTTCTTTTAAAACACTGAGACTACTGTAAATCACCACATTATCTGGAGCCCAAGCTCCTCTCCCGCCTCTGTACTGAAATTTCAGACAGCCTGGCAGGGTACATTGAGTGAATTCACGCAACGGCTGAACGGTTCTTTCAGCGGTTGTATTGCTAATCCAGGACCTCTGTGGTTGGTCTGTCTTGCAAGGAAATACTAAGACTAATTAAAATGTTGTATTTAAAATATTTGTAGGGGTCATCATTTCCTCCTCCATCTGAATACGCTCCACCGCCGAACCCGAGCTCTGACCACCTTGTAGCTGCAAATCCGTTTGATGACAACTATAATACTGTGTCTTATAAGCCACTTCCTTCAGGAAATCCGTATTTTAGTAATCCTGGTTATCCTGGCTTTGGAGGCTATAATACTTTCAGAATGCCACCTCACATGCTGCCCAGAGTGTCCTCACCGTACGGTGGTTCTTACTCCCTCAGAAACCAACCGCATCCTCTTCCTCAAAACCCCGTGGGCATGGGTTTTAGTCGACCCCATTCTTTCGGCTTTGGTCCACATGAGAACCCGGGTTTTGGGAATCAACCTCCTTATAGCAGTGGTCAGATAAATCAAAATGTCAATATGCCTGCTCAGCATTTCAGGCCAAATCCTGGGGAGAACTTCGGCCATTCTGGTCAGATACCTCACCCGGATGTGCCAACTAACTTTGGTCCTGGAAACAATCCAAATTTTCCAAATTCTCAGCTAGAGTCAAACCATTCTTTTGTTCCTCCGCCAAACACGTACAACCAGACAAAATCATCGGCGCAAAAGCAGGACTTTAGTCAGGGTGCAAGCAAAACATCCAGCCAGAACGCTGCAGCTCATCAGCATCATCACAGGACAGAGGACACTGTAAGTCAAGGTAACAGTGACCTGAAGAATGTTACTCGAAACAATGTGGTAAATCAGGATAACGGCCATTCTAATAGTGCTGATAGCACCAATGCTGGCCACTCAAATGGGACTCAGAGCAAGTCCCGCCAGCCTCGAGGTACTGCTGAAGGATGCAGCTCTGAAAAGAGCAGCAAAACACCCCTTCATCCCAGTCGTCATGGGCACTCGTCCTCTGAACCCGTCTATCCGTGTGGAATTTGTACACATGAAGTCAACGATGACCAGGACGCCATCCTGTGTGAAGCCTCTTGTCAAAAATGGTTCCATCGGATCTGCACAGGCATGACAGAGTCAGCCTATGGCCTTCTCACGGCAGAGGCATCGGCAGTGTGGGGCTGTGACACTTGCATGGCCGACAAGGATGTGCAGTTAATGCGCACGAGAGAGACTGCGGGACCGCCTGCACTGAACACGGAAGGCTGACGGCCCGAATTGGTGCTAGTGGAGGAAATACTTGCTATGAAAGCTCGGTTACAAATTGGGTGCTTCACTTTCTGCAGACAATCAGTCGGGTTTGATCGCTGTCATATTTTTTTCCCTAGTCCGTTTTCATTCATTAACTTCCATCTCAGCTTTTGTACTCTTAGTTTTGTGTGTCCAAATGTTTTACAGGATGGAAAATTTCCTATTTCTGATTAAACTGTAACTGACAATTGGTCGGAAGTAGGATGAGCATTGACAATATTATTGAAGAAAAAATGTGCCTGTATGAATAGCCCTAATTTGCTGGTGTGTATTAATGTGTTAACTAACACTAGCATTTAGTGCTTGGTTTTAATGGTACTATGTTTGCAAGTACTTATTGCTTTCTTTTTTTCTTTTGGCGTGAATGTCTGTTATTGATGTTCTTGCTGGCCTTTCTCTTAATATAGTGGAGATGACATGGAGGAATGTGCAGTACTAATAGTTGTTATTTTAGGGTAAATAAAGAGAATTTTGTATGTGCTTTTTCCTATTTTTGAAGTAAAGCATTAATGTGCTGTTCAAAAAACGTGAATTCATACTTAGTAACACAATGAAACCCGCTAACCGGTACACATTTCTGTTTCCTTGAAAAGGCAATAATCTCTTTTGACTTCTCAGCAATTACTTGCTGAAGGCTCTTGCTAGGTCTTGCGTTACTTGGAAATTGTTGCAAAATAGGATTAAATTGGAAAAGGAACCTACGAAGTTTATGAAGTCCATTGCTTTAAATCTAGAGAATGCCAAAACTAGGGTTGCACGTGTAACCTTAATTCATTTGTCTTGCATACCTTGGGATGCAGTCTTTGTATCGTCACGGTTGTGCAGTCATGCACCTGTGTCTCATTCTTTCTCACTGATGGTTCCAGTCTCCTGCCTCAGTGCTGCCTGAGAACTGCGAATGAACTAGTGCATGGAAAATCCTGCCCGACTTCTAGGGCTGTCAGCTACAGCCTGCTCAGTCACCCTGAGCTTACACAGTCCACTTGGCGTGAAGGAGGGGGCAAGGCAATGGAGTGGGCTCTGCGTGGGCTCTGAATTGCGTTGTATTTCGGCTAGCAAAGTCTTAAAACTAAACTCCCACCGCTGCTTCAGCCAGTCTTGCGGTGAGCGGGTGGGAAATCTAAGGTGAAGAAAAAAAATACAGCTGTGATATCAGGTGGGTTTAGCTCACATCAGAACTAAGTAGTCAGAAGCTTAGCTCCTTTGCTAAAGCTGATACCCGACTGACAAGTATGAATGGCACTAGAGCTTCGTGTGTGATGCTAAGAAATTCTGTTTTAAAAAGGGTAATTTGATCTTATTCTTGATCTCAAAAATAACTCCCCTTCTTTTTTGAATGTCGGGAAGCATCTAGCCTTGAACAGTTCAGCCTTAGCGGTGTGATAAAGTTGCGTGTGCAACTGAAAAAGTCCCTTTAGAGAGAAATATTGTTTTGAATTAATAAAAAGAGGCGCTGTAATAACCGATTCTGCTTGTACTATGTACCACTGTGCTGGAAATGGTCTTTAAACAGCAATTAATTCATATGTCAAGCTTACAGGTACTAGTCATAGTTCCCTAATGTGATAAATTTTTCAGGTCTGTGATGATGACTGATATAGGAGTTAATAAAGAGGAAGTTTTTGTGGTTAGCCATGCTAATGAGTGAAAGTAAGGCCTGTTTGATAGTTCACCATCATGTTTGATTTTAAATGGGCTCTGCTGTGGTACATTCCTGGAAGATACTGTGCAGATCTACACAACTTGTTTTATTTTAAAAGTGAAGAGTTTTGCTGTGTAAGTGCGGTATGGCCCTACCTTTTTTTTTTTTTTCTTTTTTTCTTCATTTATTTTGTTTATTTTTTTTTGGCTTGCCACTCATCAGGAAAAAGATAATCGTGTCTAAAGTGTAAGTGACATATTTCGTATCTTGAGAATTTTCCCGTATGGAGATGTAAAGTGTAGGAGAGATCCAGAGCTTCTAGTTTTCATCACTAGTTGCTTTAATTTATTACATTAACTAGACTTAATCTTGTTTTGTTAGAGGTGTGATTTTAAAACCAACAACAAAAAAGCAAACAAGCAACGACCTCTGTTAGAGAGATTTATTCTTCGATAGTTTTACTAATGACTGACAGACTGCTTGAATTTGCTTTTGGTACCTGAGGTGGCGATTAAACCAAACCTTGTTTAGATAGATTTGTTCCTCTGGGAATCAGGTCAATCTCTGCAACAATTTGCGCTGCGAGCGTGATGGAGATGGTTCACACCTATGGTAATGTAAATGAAATAAAAGTCTTGCTCAGTGAAAACTCAACAAAAGCTCCAGTGACGATATTGTTACCTTTCCTCTTTCCCGCTCCCACACCCCGTGCCTCTTGTGAGAAGAGTTTTGGGGCATTTGTTCTCAGAAGTCCAAATCATGTTTTAACATTTTGGAACAGACATTGTATTTAAAATAGCCATGTATTTCTTAATCTCTTCCTCAACCCAACGTGAAGTTAGGCAACTATTTTCTAGATTAGCTGTCAGGATATTAGTATTTAAATAGAGAGTTCTTAAAAACTTGAAATCAACTGGAATATCATTTTATAAGGCCTTAAATCGTGTATTTATGAAACTTATTCTAGCAATTTATTTTAGGTTTTTCTAAACTGGTACTATATGGGGTTTGTAACCCAGTAAATTTTCTGCATTTATTAACCTGTACGTTCAAGGCATTAGCAAATGTCAGTTATATCAAATACAAACAAATTAACAACCCACCCCACACTTGTTAGCACACTGATCCTAGAGATATGACTGACAAGCATCTCCAGAAGTCATCCGGCCAACATGCTTGCCCTACCGATATGCTCTCGGCATACTTGAACTTTTTATCTAGAGAGCAGTTATATTTTGGTTTTCTCTGCATGTGTCGACTGGTAGTAGTTCAAGTATGCACAGGAAAAACAGCAGTCATGTTTAATTAGTAAGGTACTAGGAAAATGTCATCTGATTAGCATTAGAAGTTAGTTCTAGAATGATGGGTGGGTGGGAGGGCGGGAGGGCTGACTACAATAGGTGAGGTTTTTTGTAATACTCTCTATAGAACAATTTGTATTGAACTCTCACGCGCTTCTTTCATTGCTGGTGATTTAGACTGTACTGGTGCTGCACACCAAAAGTATTGCAGAGATTTTGTAAGTCTTGCAAACCTTAACATTTTTATGGGAAATGCCTGTGTCCTTTTTCAATAGTTTCTGGTCATGGACAGAAATGCAGCCTTATATTGCCCACAAATTTCCCCCCCTCCCCTTCCCGGCCGAAATAAATAGGTATAAATTGGATTGTACTGTCCCTAGTACTTCTTTGCTAGTGACCAGTTTTAAATGAGGAACCATGTAAGTAACGGTGCCGTATACAGGCTAGAGGGCAGGTGGTGAAAATCCTGTTTCTTGCCGATTTAGTCATTCCTTCTACAACTTGAAACAAGCAGGTTAACTGTTTGTGCCTGTCTCTTCTTTCAGAAGATGGGACTGATGCCTACTTCCAAAGGTTGTTTAGAGGCCTAGCTATTATTTGAGATCTTCAGATGAAAGAAGCCAGAGCAAAGTAATGAGGTTTGCTCTACTTAAAACAGTGATATAATTTTGGGGGCTGCTCAAAGAAGATTACGCTCTGTGACCTCTGAAGTTTTTCATCTAAGAACCGGTCTTGTAGTCACATTTTTCAGGCTTAATTTCAAGCATGTGAGAATAAATGAAGTCAGTGAAGCTGCATGCACACGGTCAAGAATGTTTTAAAGTGTTTGCAGTTTGGGGCCTGTGATATTGGCAAGTGAAGTGCTTTTATGGTTTGAGATTTTTACAAAATCAGTGCTGTTAAAATGTAGCACCTTTTTACCATGTGTCTTTATTCCAACTTAATACAGTAACGCATCTGCATTGAATACATCCCTTTCATTTTATAAATAAACATTGCCTGTCAGTAAAAGTATTGGTGTAACAGTTTTAAAAAAGGAAGTCATGCTTCTTATCATGTTGTATGTGACTTAAATGACTGTTTCATATTAAAACTAATCTTTCCTTATGTACTGCTTAAATATACCTGTTTTGGGATATCAGTTCAGTACTTTTTATACAATCTTGAATGTGTTCCACATTGGTGACATGTATTTTGTCAACAACTTTTTTGTTTTGATTTTAAATTAGAGCATGTCTGATGTAATACATGCATTAGTGCTGTGGTGTGTGACAAAGTTAACGTATGTAATTCAAATTGGAAAAGTTTCCAGACTTTGTCCAACATTAACCCTGCGGCCAGGGATTAAATTACTATGTAATACAAATTATTTCATACCATGATGTGTTTTAAGCTACTCTATGAAGTATGAGAAACATTGTTTATGGATTGGTAGCTGGCGTGGTATCTTGCATAGAATGAGGTACGATAGACGGTAGCAATTCACAATAATAAAAACTGAGTACCTTTCAGAACACAAAGCGCTAATACTCATTATCATCTTGTTGCCCTTACTTAATATGAATTTCTTAATATTATCCACTGATAAATGGGTGAACATTCGGTAATGAGCTCTTGGGTGTGAAAATTCTGTTCTAACACTCTTTACTTGTTTTACAAAACTTTTTGTTGTTGTTGTGGTTTTTGTTTGTTTGTTTGTTTTTGTTTAGAAGCCATATAATTTTTTTGTCTATTGGTTGTGATTAGATATCTGCAGGAGGATGTAGAACTGGATGTATTTTAAAGTTATTCTGCAGTTGCTAACTTTTGTCAGAAGCTTTCTATATTAGAATAAACTTCCCTAAAATCGGAAACTAAGTGTACTTAGCAGAACTCTTTAAGGCAACGTAACTATCCTACACTACACCTTGAGTTATGCACATTTACTTCTTTATGTGGAGGTGGTAACTTATGCTTTATATAGAAGAAAAGAAAGGTCCCTTTAGTGGCCTAGTGCTGTGTGTCATCGGTTCTGAGGTAATCAGTTCTGAGTGGTGTTCAGGCCCTTAGAGGTGCTGCCTCTAGCTTCAAGTTTTCAGTGTCACCCTTAGTCTCCTGGTTTAGAAATGGCTTATACCAGCACCACAGAGAATACCTATTTCTGCATTGTTTACCATACATGATTAATTTTCCTTTTCATGTTCAAACAAACTGTCTCAAAATCATTTTTTGATTCAACCCCACCTTTTTACCTGGAGATTTGTGCACTGTATATCAGGAATTGCTATACTGGAGACGGTTTGGGCTTGGAGTTATGAGAGATATCCTGTCTGTTCCTAGACTGTCATCTTTTCCTCTACAGAATGGTCTAAAGCTGGACTTCCATATTGCTTAAAGAGGGCAAGCTCTTAATATTCTTCTGTTTTTTTTTTCCTTCCTTTCTTGATAGGTTTTGGGTTTTTTTTTTTTTGTCTGAAATGTGAAATAATACAAAGTTGTTAGGGATTTTTATTTAAAATGTGGTCTTTCCTCCAGGTTTGTGTTTGTGGCCTTTAGAGTAGGCACTGTGAGCCTTCTAACTTGGAAATTTTTGTCCACGTTCTCCTTCTAGAGTTAAAAGTGAGTAGAAAAAGGCAAGTTACCAATCTACTGCCATCCATACAATGCAAAATATAAGCCGATTAAGATTGTTGACATTTAATTTTTTTTTTGTTAATAATGATGTGATATTTTTACCTTTTAGAAGAACGTATATCAGATTCTGATTCACGTGTTCTTGAAAAATGTGTATGGTAGACTTTGTCCAGCACTGTATGTAACTTTGTTGCTTTCTGTTGTCTGGTTTCAGTTTCTTTTAAAATAAAGGTAATTTTTGCGGGGAAGTTGCCTGTTGACTTTATGAAGATGATGTAATGCCTAGATGGAGTCTTCTGATGTTCTGTCTATGAGAATGCATTTGGATTAGGTGTAATCCTGCAAGAAGCAGCGTGAGATCATATGGATCAGAAAGTACGGCTCCTGCCTCTCTCGGAGAGCTCCGCTGTTCCGTAAAGGTGTTAATCTGCAGTAACTTCAAAGCAGATGTGCCTTCAGCCCCATTTTCTTCCTTACAGGATGGGAGGGAAGGCTCAAGCACCCTTTGTCCTGAATAGATGTATTTTCAATAACTTTCTGTACTTGGGAAATGATTATACAAAGAATTATTTTTTCCAATTTATAAAGTGATTACTAAGCTCTTCCCGTTAGTTAAAATGCCAGAACAAACACATACCACATTGCTGCATTACCAATAATTTTTAAAAGTAACTGATATAGGTGGTCCCAAGCCACATAGGCAAAACAGTTTTTTGGAATAAAGTCTCGTAAAATGTTTCTGCTTTTTGTGAAAGATATGGAGGGGTGAGAGAAATGAGAGAGAATTTAGAAAGGAAGGGAGAAAAAAAGGTTAAAAATTAAAGATAAGAAAATGCAAACTATTTAAAGAATTTTTTTTTCTCCCATATATTCAAACTTCTGAAGCCATTAGAGGTGAAATAACCCCAGGAAAGATATATATGCATATAGGCAGCTGGGAGGTCCAGAATATTAGTATTATTAAGGTCTATCTGGGACATAAATCTGCATCCTTCATAGCACAGGAGATGGGAATTTAGGCATCAGATTTTCAATGGAAAAATTTCTCCTCTTGCGCTGCAAACTTTTCGCTGCAAACTTTTGACTAATAAAGTTATTGCCGGCAGAAGAACCATTATGCATGGGTGCTCTTGTTTATTTTGCAAGTGTATCGCAGCGAGAGTGCGGCCTGTCCGGGTAAGGCTGTGGTGTGGAGCGTGTGGGACAGAGGTGGTGTTTCTGCACCTACACATCAATTCAAAACTTTTAAGGTTGATCCGAGACCTTGCTGAGTCCCTTTTGTGCCCTCTAGCAGCTAAATCTGCTACTTTGACATAAAAATGTGTCAGTGATATTTACTGTCTCCTACAAGCTTTGCATCGCAGATCTAGCTTTTAAGTAAGCAGACTTTTTGTTCGATCTATCGGAGCTCTTTTGTGTAATTTGAGAAGACCAAATACTGGTAACCGTGTGTCCTGTTTTGTAATGCATGTGTGCAAGGTACAGTCCTTCTAGCAGGAATAAATACTAAGCTGCTTCATTTCAGTATATTCTGTGATTGAACTAAAAATGACACCTGGGTGACCAAGGCAGAAGACCTGCACTCAAAACCTCTGATTTACTGTCCGTGAATGAACTCTCTATAAGTGAAGGATGCATTCTGGATCGCTACAGCTGGATTCTGGAGTGGTAAGAGATTTTGAGTTACTATTACATTATAGTCATTCTAGCTGCTGCTGCTGTGTACTTCCAGTGTTCTTGGAAGGAGGAATTCAATTCAGTTCTCATATTCCAGTTTGTGCAAGGATTCTTCCAGATGACATTGATATGGGTGAGTGAGGGTGAAGAATAACCCAGAAATCATACGGGTTATGATGGATGTCTTGCGCTCAAAAGGTTTTAAATCTCTGTGATGCCTAGTTTTAAATTTATGCAGTACTTAAAAGTAACCTCTACTATTGGAATATTGCTGTGTGTTATAGATAATAGAACATAAAAATTAAATCTTCAGTGATACACATCAGAAATCCTAGCTAATGTGCGCCATGTTAAACTCAGTTCTTCTCGGTCATATTTTAAAAGAAAGAGGGGAAATGAGACTTTTTGGTTCTGGATTTTTCCTAATAGTTCTAGTTAATTGTATACTTTTGAGGAACTTAAACATAACTGAATTTTTATCCAGCTGTGTTTGGCTCATCTTTCAGGCCATATTCTCCAGAAGCGGTTGCTTTCAATATACTAGACTTTATTTTGGCAGATACAGTGTTACAGTTTGTTTGAGAAATGCGGAGTGGTAATGTGCAAATTACCTCCTGAGTTTTTGGCAGAGACAGCGCAACAGACACTATTGCTCTGCAATAGCATGGGGCTGCCGGTATGACCCGGTTATTTTTAGGGGACGTGTGGAAGTTTTGGTGCCAGCATTGCCAGGGTAGATTAAGGAAGGTGATCCTGCCCCTCTGCTGAGCCGTGGTGAGGCCGCAATTGGAGTACTGTGTGCAGTTCTGGGCCCCTCAGTACAGGAGCCATGGAGCTCCTGGAGCAGGTCCAGCAGAGAGCTACCAAGTTGATCAAGGGTCTGGAGAATCTGTCTTACAAGGACAGGCTGATGGAGTTGGGCTTGTTTAGCCTCAAGAGGAGGTGACTGGGAGGGGACCTCACCAGTGCGTATAAATGTCTGAAGGGAGGTGCCAGAGGATGGAGCCAGGCTCTTCTCAGTGGTTCTGAGCAATAGAACAAGAGGCAGTGGGCAAAAACTGATGCTCAGGAAGTTCCGCCTGGACTGAGGAAGAACTTCTGTGTGGGTACAGGCTGCCCAGAGAGGCTGTGGAGTCTTCCTCGCTGGAGATATTCCAGAACCATCTGGACACAATCCCATGCCGTGTGCTCTGGGATGACCCTACTTGAACAGGGAGGCTGGACCAGAAGGACCCACTGTGGTTCCTTCCGACTGGACCCATTCTGTGGTTCTGTGTATCAGTCAAATCCATCCTCAGCTTTTGATAGTTTTTTTGCTAGAAATCCTACACTACCAGCACTTGGTCTCTTTATAGAAATGTGTGTGGATGATACGAGCTGCATTCCTTCCTGCCGTGCTGAGGTCTGTGTGCTGGCAGCCAGAGCCGTACCCGCGGCCCTAAGGGCCGTCGGGACTACAGTTCCCGGCGTGCGCCGCGGGGCCGCGGCGGCTGAGGCCGGGCAGCGGCCCCGCGGAACTCCTCCGGTCGCGGCGATGCCGGTGTGGCTGCGGGAGCACAGCTGGCGCCAGACCCTCACCGCCGTGTACCTCTCGCTGCCCTTGCGCGGCGCCCGGGCCACCCCCGCCAACATCTTCTGCAGCGAGCAGTACCTGAAGGTGGGCGGCCGCGCCCCGCTCGCCTCACGGCCCTCCTGCCGCGCAGGGCCGCGGCCGCGGGGTTGCTGCGTAACCCTGCTCAAAAGCACGCGCGCCGTGCACCGTGGCAACTCTTGAAGTTCATAACCCTTTATGTTTTATAATCTCGCTCTATGTGCTGCAGGCTGTTAAACGCCCGTCCTGCGGCAGATAATGACTTTACCACTGCTCATTCCCTACTAGTGCTCTTGCTACTCGACAGGTGCCGGCTGCCTTTACTCTCATTAGCGGACTGAATTTATGCATTTGCGTATGCTGTGAATAATAATTCTAAATTTGAAATCCACGGCTTACGTTGCAGTGCTGAAGAACCAACATTTTGAATCTCGTTAATAAAATATATAACTTGGTAACGATCCGCCCTTAATGGGAAGGAAGCACCTTTTCTGGGCCTCCACAAACCTCCACAGTGGGTACAAAGCAAATTAGTTCCGTCAATAGTATCTGTTTCTTGAGGTTTACTGTATGCTTGTGCTGAGTGTTTTGAATATGTGAGACTTAATTTAAAAGAGTAAATATTAGTACAAATTATATTTTTATAGGTAAGCATCCCTCCCTTTTTATTTGAAGCCGTTTTATATGCTCCTATTGATGACACAAATAGCACAGCAAAGATTGGAAATGGAAACATTTTCTTCACCTTGTATAAAAAAGAACCGGCCATGTGGGATTCCCTAACTGTAGCAAACGGTAAGTTCTCTACCCTGAAAATTAGCCTGACTGTAAGGAACCCGTACTGTGAAACTTCTGCTGGTAGATATCTGCTCGGTTCAACCTTGTTGCTCATTATGCAAAATACAAAGTATGTGAGAACAAAGAACACCTACTGGTTGTAGCGCGTACGAAATAAAACAGTATTTCTTGTAAAACTTACATTTGGGGGGAAAACGAATCTTAATTTTTCTCTTTTAGATGTGGGCTTGGTAGACACTGTTTTGTGGAATTGTAACCATGTTGCATTTTGCCGAAGTAGCAGAAGAAGTCGTGTTTTCGTTAACACGATACATACCAGTACAACTCCGGGCCTAAATGACTAAAACAGTTTATTTTTTTTAAGCCGGCAAGGAAAAACTACAGTACCTGAGAGAGAATGCTGTCCTAAAAGCCCAAGAAAAGGCAAAAGAGGAGACAGAAGCAAAAAAAATTACAAAACAGGAACACAAAAAATATGCTTTGGAGGCCACAATGAAGGTACATTTAGAAGGAGCTCTACAAGACATACGTGTAAACAACTACCAGCTAATCTGGCAGACGCTTTGTTAAATGTACCTTAAAAAATATGAAAAGTACCAATTTATAATACAGTGTTGACCCTTGTTATTTCTTTGCACTTAAAACATATTTTTTACCAAATAAAGGTCTTTTGCGGCCTTTGCAGGTATTTAGACCTTTGGCACTGTGAAAAATACCGATTTTAAAAAAATGTATCTATTTGTTGTCGTATTTTATATCAGACTTGCTGGTTTTTGTGTTTTGTGTGTTTGTATCTCTGTCATTCTGCTTTTTATGTATATTTCAAGATAGGCTCTTAAAGTTTTTATGTGTGTGAAGAGTCTGGTCACTTCACTTGTGTTCAAAGGATTTTTTTGAAGCCTACAATAAAATTTTAAGATTGTATATGCAATATGGACCAAAATGAACTACAATTAGCGACTGTCTTAGTAGCAACGTTGTGCCTATTCTGCACATATAATAATCTCAAAGAGAAGAGGAGAAATAAGAAACAGTGTATTAAAATGATCGCATGTATTTTACATTTAGGTATACTCCGGAGATGTACATTGGAACGTGGCTAGGATTTTCACTGTTTAAAAGTGAAACTTATTTCTGAATGTTCCTGGATTGTACCTTAGGGTTGTTAGTAAAATAGTTTGAAAATGAGATTTCTAAAAGCTAATCAGAAATCTTTACTCTCACAGTCATTTTTAAGCATCTTAGTTAACTCTGCTTGTACGGTCACATTATCGGTTACACTATGCTTGGCATATGAAACTGGGAAAATAATGGTAACTTGAACTTAGTCATGTTAGTGTTATCAGATCTTGTGTATCTCATAGGGGGTTTTTGTTCAAATAGCTAGAGGAAGCAGAAAGAAAAAGAATTGAAGATCTGAAGGAAAAGGAGCGGCAGAAGGTTGCCAAAGAGTTGGAGTTCTGGAAAAACCAACAAAAAGATGCTGATAAATACAAGAGCATACCAAAAAAAGGGGAATTATATCAAGAAACGGAGCCACTAGAAGATAGAAAAAATGAAAAAATGAACAAAACTAGCATTCCCAATGAAGGAACTTCTAAGATCATACCCAAATCCACAAAAGGTTGTATAATTGAACTGTACTGTATAATTCTTTAAGGTGTGGGTATAACTGTATTCCTGGGTGTTTCTAATGCATCATTTATCTTTGTCTCCACCATACCGAGCCAGTTCTTTTAGTTCGCAGTTATTTTAAAATGGTTTTTTTCAGGCAATTTATTGAGCTAAGGCACATGAGTTGTTAGCTCTTGGTGGAGTCTTTGGAAATACAAGATTGGGTTTTGTTCTAAGCTTTAGAAAAGTAAATCAGAGAGCCTTTCTGACAGTGTAATGCAGCCTTTCTGGGAGTGGGGTTCCTGTTACCCAAAGTTACCTAACTGCTGTATTTCATGGAAATATTCAATCTCCTTTTGCTCTCTCTGTCCTGTGTCTTGGCTCCATGGCAATTCAGGCAACTAAATCAACAGAAGACATTTAATTTTTTGTTCGTTTGCTTTGATAGTCTTGTTTTAGCTCCCGATGTTGCCCTGTCACAGCATCAGACAAGCAACAAGGAGGGAGGTGTAAGAGGAGCTTGACTTAATTTGTGACAGATGCTGTATCGTTCCATTTATTTACTGGCTACGTTAAGAAGAAGCATTGTTTGAACGTTCCCTTCAAAAGAACAAGTCTAAACCTTTCTCAAGCTATCACATGTTTAATTCTAATAAGCTGCATTTCTAAATCGGGTATACTTTGGACTTTGGTAGAAAACCAGAAAAAGCTTTTGCTTCATTTTTCTGTTCTGTTGCTCTAACTCTCTTCATAGGTCATGGTTCCTGTAGTATATTTTCACAGAATTTTAAGGAAGAACAGTTACCAGCTCCCCGAGCTGCGGCTACAATTAAAGTCAGCTTTACACCGCGAGTTTTTCCCACAGCTCTGCGAGAATCTCGTGTTGCGGAAGAGGAGGAGGTAGGGTGGGGCATTATTTATTGTGTATTCAGTAATTTGAAAAAAGCAGTATCTGTGTCAAGGAATGTTTCCCATGCAATATCCTTATCTTCCAAGGAAGACTGTTTTATTTAAAATAAGATACAAAGAAACAATTTTAGATAAAAATTATTCTCACCATGTGGTTGTGCAGATTAATAAATAACTTGTTCCTTTCTTGGGAGGGGGTGAAAAGGCAGCAATATTCATTTAATTCCCTAAAGTACAAAATTAGAAATACCTTAACTCTTATAATTAAGGTTCTTTAAGCTCGGTCTTAAAAGAAGCTTGCAGTTAGCACTTCTGAGCTCGATTCAATGAACACAAAGTAATTTTGAAACATCAAAACAGACAAGTAAACAAAAATGAATTAGGGATGTGGTAACCTGACTTCTCTTGGTAATAAAATAGTTGGGGAAACTTGGAAGATTTTCATATTGGATACTATTAAGTATTTTCCTCTGTCCAAAATATGTGGTCACTAGAATTCTTTTGATAAGTATGAGCGAAGACATGAAAATAAAATCCTTTTTTGGATTTGAATTTTTGCTTCAGAAATAATACTTGCACATTTTGTATTTACAGTGGCTGCATAAACAAGCAGAAGCCCGAAGAATAATAAATTCTGATTTATCTGAGCTGGAAGATTTAAAAGAAGAGGAGAAGAATCCAGATTGGTTAAAGGAAAAAGGAAAGTAAGTTACATTCCACTTGAAGATGTATTAAAAATTAATTAGTTATATGACGCTTGTCTGCTGTTTAGTTTTGGTATATTCTATTTATCCTAGACACAGATGCTGAATGTCTAGAGTAGTCATGGTAGTCATACCAGAGATTTTACTGACAACTTGTGGGGTTAGCATCTGATAAATCATGAGATGCAATTGTTGAAGCTCGTGATGAACAAAATCATTGTAAACGCATTATGCATATTCTTCTTTGAAGACAACTGAGGCAATGCGCTATTATACCTAAGTGGATTTAATTCATTTGACCTATTTTAGTGAGAGGTTAAACATCTGTCTAAAACAAGCTTTAGGAATTTGGTTTATTTATATAGCTGTGTTATACAGAAAGGTTTGATTAGGCTATCATAATCAGATATACAAAGCTTTCAAAATTAGTCCCGTGCCTACATAAATGTGTCCACTCTTGCCGTTGCTTGTAAGCAGTGACTATTTTTGTTGCGTATCTCAGCTATATTGTCAGCGTCAAGGTGCATTGAACTTCGGCTATGTCGTTCTCAGAAAAGGCTGTAAAGGGGCATTTCAAAGGAAAAGATGCTAAAACTTCAAGTTTTTGAAAGCGAGTTAACAATGAGTAGGTGTTTATTTTGTATTTATCCCCTTCTTTAAAGTGCACGTTTCACTTCGTGTTTAATACTTAGCAAAATGTTTGCGATGGGAAACTACCTTGGGGCTGTGAACGCGTACAACCTCGCGGTGAGGCTGAACGATAGACTTCCCCTGCTGTACCTGAACCGTGCTGCTTGCCACCTTAAACTGAGAAATTTACACAAAGCTGTCGAAGATTCCTCTAAGGTACAAAAATCCAGGACCTCGGGCTGTCATCTTGTTCATTAATGTGATTTATTACTGTGATGGTTCCATTTCAAGCAGATCTGTAAATACATATTAGTGCAATTCAAAATTTTAAAATTCAAAATTGATACAATGAAGCCGTGGTGAAATATTAAAATTTGATAGTGATTAATGAATTTTCAGAAATCTAAAACAAAATGAGAATAAAATAAAACCTAAACCAGGCTTCCACAGGTTTGTGACAAATGGCCGTATGTTGGCTAGTATGTTTCTTTAAAGATGACAATATTGTAGCAGTACATACACTTGAAAAAACGCACAACTTGGAGCCGAGAAAAACAAAACCAGAGTATACACCAGCGTTTTCTGTTATACTGTGGTGTGCTTAATTTGGTTGGAAGGAAAAAAAAAAGTGGTGGTGATGAGCAGGATGCCTTAAAAAACTTCCAACAAACCAAACATTTTTAAAGAAGGGCTGTACTGTCCTGATGTTTTAGCAGCTGTTATTTTTGCAAGGAGAGGAATGACCTCAAATGGCACCTGAATAATCTGAAAAATTTTTCCAAGATTTATTATTTTTTGAACTAATAAGTACTTGAGTCTTGAAACTTGGGGGGTTTTTTGGTTTTATTTTTGTTTTTTCTAGTACCTACTACTAAAACACATGTACTTTTTTAGTGCTACCCTATTTTTGTTTTAATAGCATGGTATGTAATACGATGTATGAAAACAGAACCCATTATTTGACTGCAGTATACATTTACCATTCTATTTGTCAGTTTTTAGCCGTGGCAGTGTAACTGTAGTTGGCAAACTGGGGTGATGGATACAGATCCTAATGACTGGATTCACAAGCCATTGTAGTTAAATTTGAATAGTTATTTTCTATTTCTGTTTGAATAGTTACTATGTTACGGTATAATAATAGTAATTAGGTGAGAGAAGTGTTTGTAAATTAGAAAAAAACCCCAAATTATTGAAAATCTACTTATAAGTGCTTTTGGGTGTTCTCCTTTGTAAAGGCACTAGAACTGTTGACACCACCTGTTCCTGATAACGAGAACGCTCGAGTGAAAGCCCATGTGAGACGTGGAACGGCGTTCTGTCAGCTGGAATTATACACTGAAGGTGAGGCCTCAGTTTTGGGAAAACATGCACAGGAATTCATAGTGACATACAAGTAATTCTGTTTAGCTCAGTGAGGCTGCTCACGCCTTCATGTTTTCAGGAGTGACTTTGAAGGAGGCCTATACAATCTATGTCTTTTTGTTACAAACCCGTATAGCACATCCTTTAGTGGTTTTTTTTTAATTTACTGGATAATTGCAGTTCCACCTGAAAAATCTTTGCAAGTGGGAGAAAATGGATTGCACTCCTCATTTAAGGGGTTTTTCCATTGAAGAAATGAAAATAACCTGAAATATTTCTAAAATACTTGTGAAGTGCTTAGTAACATCTTTGTAAAATGAGGTAAGAAACCCATATTGATGAGCTAAATGATTCATCGAATAGGGGTCCTTCGTGTGAAAAGACCTGAATTTACAGTGTCCCTGTTGAGTTCCTCAAGAGTATTAGGTTAGTTTTGTAAAGCAAATTTCCAAGTGAAAGCTGATAATAGAAACTGAAGAATATTCAAAGTGTCAGTGTTGAAGTACTAAGCTTTGGCCATTGTTTATCTTTTCCTACTCAGGCATCACTTGGTCATTCCTTTACAGCTTCATTTGCACTTCAAAACCTGATAAAAAAGACTTAAGCAAGATTTTACTTGCTGTACTCATGATCTGTTTTTTTCCTCCCAAACTCTAGTTTTCACAGTTCATGCCTTTGGTTTTCTTATTTTCTCACAGTATCGCTTTCTCTCTTCTGTAGAACACTTTAGAACAGTCCCCTCATGCACACACATATATGTAGGTGTGTATGTATGTGAATGCAGAGGCTCTGTTTTCACGTTTCAGAACCTGAAAACGTTTCTGTAGTAGGGTGTTTCCACTAAAATGGTGTGTAAAATAAGATAAACAAAATATAAGTTTATTTACTGACTAAGTTAAACGAATGTCATTCTTATTCAAGAATCTTACTCAGTGTCATCTTACTCAAGAACAAACCTCAAGATCAATACTTTATGCATGTGACTGGAAAGTAGTTACTTCCAGTTAGTTGCTAAAGAGGATGCTCTTGCAATATTGATTGATATTCTTGTTAATGTATCTATGTTAGGTCTCCAGGATTATGAGGCAGCTCTCAAGATTCATCCTAAAAATGAAAATATAGAAAAAGATGCTGAGAAGATTCGACATCTAATTCAAGAAACAATGCAAAGTTCTTAATTAAAAAAAAAAACGTAAGAAACTCTTTGATGCCTTTGAGGACATCAGAAGGAATCTTATTTCTCTTCAGTGTGTGTTACCTAGACATTTTTCTGCTTCATTTGGATCACTTACAAAATCGGTAAAAGATTGGATATAGTAATTACAATTATTGGAAAGTATGGTATTATAAACATGATTAGATATATTTTATATAGTTTTGATACAGAGTTGTCTTTTTTTTTTTTTTTAGCATCTGTATTACTCTGACAAACTGAAACCCTGGACTTGAAGCGGTTCCTTTTTGTTAAGTGTTCCTTCCAAACTGGGACCATTTCAACTACACTTCTTTCAGTAGCAGTTTTAGCAGACTTCTGAATTTTCTACAGCGGTCTCTTTCCTGAATACCGTTTATGACTGGTTTCTGTCTTTACAATGAAGTATTTAGTATGCAGATATATGTCACTGTGTGCAAATTTTATAGCGTTGGAACAGGGCGAAGGTGGCAGGCATTGCTTCCAGCTGTCTTACTTCGAGCCTTGAGAGCAGTGCTGAGGTGTGTCAGAAACGTCTGGGGTAGCTGCTGCCCCTGCTTCCCTACAGATAAGTGCTGCGTTGCACTGGAAGGGGCTGAATATACTTTTTTATAGCAGCTGGAAGGAGGGCAGTGCAGCAGTTTGAGTGCCTCAACTGAGTGTGATGATATAGGTACAGATACGGCTGCTTTCTTTTATATAATTACTGAGGGGAAGTGAGGGCTAAGGAGGAGAGGCCCTGGCAATGGGAGAAAGATACCTCTTATTCACCCCATTTTAGTCACCTTTCAACTAACAGGGAGAAGGATTTCAAATTTGTTAACTGTTTGTGGTCAGAGCAAATATTGCTCAAGATGTGTATTGAAATACATGCAGGGTGGAGAGTGAGGAACTTAGCACTTTGACCTTATTTAGTAAACTGTGGACAGTGATAATTTGACTCATTATGACTATGGAGGATAGTAAAATTTGAGATTTACATCAGTTTCTGCATTAGTAATAATCTTGAGCTTAGAAAATGCCTTAATATGTGTGGCAGAAATAATTAGTACGGATAAAAAAAATATGAATGAGAGTAAGAAGAGAGTGAGACTGTGGGTGATTTGATTTAGTTTTGACCTTTTTTCCTAAGATACAGGAATGTGAAAAATAGAGCCCTAAAGAAATGTCCAGGTGACTGTGCTTCCTCACTCGTGTTCGCATGCAAGCGTTTTTATTTTTATTTTTTTCCTCTGTAGGGAGTGAGTTATCATATGACAAATACTTCTTGTTCTGTTTATGGAAAGTGCTGTAGTGCTGTGTTGATGAGCCTCCCGTAAAACTGCTCTGAGTAAGGTACCTTCCTTAGTGCTGCTGAGCAAGCCAGTTACAACCTGCTGTTCTTCAGAGGTGCACCGAAGGCTGTTTTGTTTGTTTGTCGGTCGTGTAAGACATGAAGCTGACATTTAAGTTGCTACCTTACATAAAACTTGAGTAAAACACTGACTTTGTTAATGAGGCCTGTTGTCGTCATCTCCCATTTATTTTTTTGTTCCAGTATCAGAGCACTGTTGGGATCTAAATCTCTGGGATTTTGGATCTGCTCTGTTTGTACAATGCCTCTTCGTGAGATATGGTCTAGGAGCGTGCGTGGGGGTAGGAGCTGCCTTACCCCCAGTCCAAGTGGGTCTTGGGACAGTTTCCCCAGAAGCAGCATGGCCCGTGCTTTTGGGAGACTTTCAAAACTAGTTAATTCCCAGTCATCGGTTTTTCCACCTGAGACTGTTAGAATCAAAAGATTTTTCGTCCATATACAGCAGCTTTGGTGGTATTTT
>VZRQ01002703.1:175495-204682 GCA_013397975.1 Machaerirhynchus nigripectus | reverse complement strand
AGAGCCAGGGGCGCCGGGGCCGGGGCGGCCGCTCCTGGTGCAGGGACCGGGTGAGCGGGGCCACGCGGGGCGGCAGTGCTGCTCTGGGGGGCGAGCGGTGGATCCGGGCGGTGGTCACCGCCGTGCGGGCCCCGGCCCTGGGCGCTGGCGTTTGCCAACTTCCTTCTCTGTCATCATCTGCCGCTGCCTCGCCGGCTGATGCAAGGTGCTCTGTTTCATAAACAGTCTCCTGGCACTTTAACTGCGCTGGCGCCGAGCCGCGCTCTGGTTCAGGTGCGCTCCAAGAACACCTGCGCGAGACAAGGAGTAGGGACTGAGCAGGTAATGCCCAGCCTTGGGAGAGTCTAGCTTTTAGAAGCCACGTTTATCTTTCCTTCGTAACAAGGAAATATTCTCTCTTCAGTTTGGGTTGCCAAATACATTCTTAGGGAATAATGTTACTTAGGGGAAGAAATTACCACTTAGTAGAAATAATAAACTTCCATGAGAACCCTGAAGTGCAATAGCACTTAACCTGTTTTTATTTCTTTTGTGCAACAAAGAATCGACTGTGGAAGAGAACTGAGAGTTTTTACTTGGAATGACAGCACAGCAAACTCTGTAGAACACATTCATATTCCTGTTGGTGCCTGTTACTCATCTTTGTCAATGCTTATTGGAGGTTATTTTTTTTTATTCTAGGAAATCCTCTTTATAGATGATAGAACTCAAGGGTTTGCTTAGACTGGAGTGGTTCTTTCATCTTTTTGAGACTGGTATTTATTCTGTTTCACAGTGGATAAATAGGATGTGGTGTCTGAGATTTACTTTTATATACATATCTGGGATAACTTGGTGTTATGTTATCAACAATATAGATGGCTGTAAGCTTTTACACCTTACGCTTCTGCTTTACATTTCACTAAGGGTAGGAAAACAGTTCACGCTTTAGAATTCCTGCCTCGCTTCCCCGAATACATACTAATTGAACTCTGACCATAATGGATATTTATTTTGTAGACAGAAATTAAAAAGGTGATGTCAATAGTGGCAATGAAGATATGTAGCGAGCACGCAAAACCAGTGCACCGGGGGGTGTGATTTTGGTTGGGTTTTTTTCCCCTGTCTTTCCTTCCGGCTTGGCCTGACATACAGGAGATATGTGACACTCTAGTGTATCCTCCAGTTATCCCCGCTGTTATTGGACTAGAACCCATTAATGTCGTCTTGATTCTTTAGGAAGTTTGAAGCCTTTGTGTGTTTTTAATTCCTGCTGAAAGCTATTTTTTTTATAAAAAGTTGCATTCAGGAAGACAGTGCCAACATTTCCAGCTCCTTTAGGCTGCTTGGAAAAGCGTACTGGTTCTTAGTGTGTCTTTGTCATTTGGCAGAGAATCAAACTGGAGAAGATTTTGTGAGTGGGTCAGTTTAACCCTTGGGTTCAAATTAGTCTTCTGTATTTCAGTGTACTTAAGAGAATGAGTTTGACCTCGGATTTAGTTATGATTATGTGCGTTTTATTAATCTTTTACAGAAATAAGCTGTTTAGCTGATGGTTGAAGTTCAGGAACACTGTACCTAGGTAACTTCTTAATTAAAGCTTTTTAGGTCTTTTTGGTCTTTGAGATCTAACTGGTAATAAAATGCTTTCGTTTTGCTAACTGTTTTACACATGCATGTTTGCTGAATATACCTGTAGGAATACATTGACCCTAGAGATGCCCTTCAGTCTGATGCCAAACTATCTATCCATCTGTCACAATTTGGCTAGATTTAGTAGTTCTAAGCATAAACTTTAGTGTTCTTGTAATTATTCTCTTCTTTATTCCATTATTTTTCTTAATAGTAAAAGCATTTTTTTTTGTGATTTGTCACTGAATGCAGCTTCATATGCACTATTAGTGTAACATTCTGGATGAATAAAAAATAAGTAACTTTTAACTCCAGGCTGTTTATCAAGACAAGTGAGTAATAGAAAATGGTGATTGTTTGTCCACTTGTTCCTCTGTTTGTTTTTTTAATATATTTTAATTATGTCGGTACCCACATAGGTCCTGAAACTTTCGTTTGGGCAGGGAAGACAGATGTTTCTGTGGAAACCAAAGCCATGGTTGTATGTTCAGAACTGAACGTACGGTTGGGTTTATGCAGTGCCGAATTACCTGTCAGTCTGCTGTGTGGCTGGAGAGGGAGAGCGGGATGGTGTTTCTGTTGAGTTAGCCAGGGCCCAGGGTGAAATGCTGAGTTAGATGGAGGAAGAGAGATGTTGCAATGTCCAGCACAGAGTCTGCTGTTACAATTTGGGCTTTCACAATCTGTAGATGCTTGTGTATCAAACTGTACTGGTGAAGTACAACTGAAGTTGTCTTTTAGGAATTCACTTCAGATTTTGCAGCATTGTCAGTGATGTTTCTGACAGGTGACGAGTTCTGGTGCTTGTAGCTACCTTCCTGTGAAAGGAATGGTGCTGCTGCTGGATGCCTGGTCAAATTCAGAATAATTAATGACAGCAAGCAGATGTCGTCACATGTAAACTCTGGAACTTAGTCTTTGCTATTTGGGCATTTGTTATTTTGATGATTGAAGAAGTATGATTTAAAAATAAATCACGATTAAGAAAGAAATTGATCCTCATATGCAGTGTGATTTAAAAAACCCAAACAACTCAAACCAAAATAGATTTCTTCCCACCCCCTCCCAACCTGACATTCCCTGGTTGAGATTCCAGGAAAAGCAGTAATGAAGGAAGAAAAATATCCACAGGGAAATGACAGCCATATTCAAAATAGGGCTTTGTAAAAAAACAGAAATTCAGTTTCTCTGTAAGTTTGATACCTGACTTGATTATTAGTGAATATTTGTGCTTAAACTCTTGTTGTGATTGTCACCATTGCCTTTTTTTTTACTGTAAATGTGTTAGTTAAAGTTGATGAGAAAAAAGTTTTATTTTAGAAAAGCATGTGATAGCTACCATAATGCAGAGATATGAGACACACACTTACTGTGTTTTGTGAGAAAGCTAAATGGAATCGGAAGTTTTATATATTGTTGTGCCAATTTCTAGCCACACTTGGGTATTTAGATGTTCTCATTCAGTTTTATCTATGTTTCTGTGTTAAGAAACAGGGAGTAAACACAGGATTGATAATAAAGTAGAGAGTTAATAAATTTAAACGCATAGGTGCTTTCCTCTGTGTTCTTACTGGAATTAACTAAGTGGGAAATAAAGCAGGTGTCTGAAATTCTGTGATAAAAGCCTTATTGAACCATTATTTCTTTGGCTGTTTTATTATGTTGATGTGTAATATAACAGGCAATTGATTGGAAATTGTTCCTTTTTGGGACGATTTTTTCCACCAAGGTGAATCCATGGTAAATTTTATATAACAGCTTGATATATTTTTATTTCAAGGAACAAGAAATATATTAAACTTGTTTATAAAGTCTTTTTGCTAGTTAAGGACTTGAAAAATTGATCTGAGTATGCAATGATAATGAATACTCTGTATTCCTGGTAAATTCCTGATAAAAAGGAGAAAAGATAAACAGGCAGCTGCAGCTGGACAGTTCTCTTCTGAAAGTGGCCACCAGTCATCTGGTAGTATTGTAACAAATAATATTTATACTTCGGGTTATTTTCGTTCCGTTTTTGTAGTTGCTGGGTACTCTCTCAGTTTTCCTCAGAATCGGTGTATTTGAGAGTACTTGAAAGGAGCGGAAGAAACAGGGAACATTGTTTTTGCCCAGTAGTTGAAGAAAATTAGTTCCAAAAGATCCTAATCTGTGTCTTTGCAAAAAACCCACAGTGTTTTTCTTGAATAAACTGTAGGTTTTGTGCATGTAACAAAGCAGACATTATTTCGTGTACTGAATCATGAGTCACCTTAAAATTTGTCTATAGCGTCATTGTTTAACTTTAATTATTTTTAATTACTGGTTTATTGATTAGCCTCGTGTGTGTGTGTGTGTCTGGCTAGTCTAAGAGCTTTTTGCCTGGCTGAATAGGTGCGTACCTAGCAAAGCTGTATTTGTTCAAAGTATAAAAAAGATAATAGGAAATAAGTACAAAAGAATGTATTTTCTTTCTCAACTTTTATTCTGGTTTTTTTTCTCAATTCCAGATTAACAATTTGTGTGTTAGTATAGTGTTCTGTAGCATCATGATTTCCATTCTTCTGTTTATTTTTCTTTTCAATAGAGCAGTGAAATTGTGTGTGTTGCATATTAAAACAGTCTACTTTTACTTTCAGTGTGCTTTGAAAATGTCTGAAAATTCCAGTGACAGTGATTCATCTTGCGGCTGGACTGTCATCAATCATGAGGTACTCGGTTTCACATTAGTAAAGTTCTATCAGTTTAAGGCTATCTATATGCAGTAAAATATTTTTTCAGCTTAGTTTCTTGTTTTGTGTGGATCTTGCATACCAACAGGGAATATAGAAGAGAAATTTATAGGTAAATCATAAAACTACTATTTTAAAAAATGTATGCTTTTACTGTGGTTGATACAAATTTTGATATTTAAAAGAATTTCTTGTTCTGCAAAGGTTTTACTTGGAAGAGTTGGTAGAATTTTAGTGGCATGCATTCCTCTGTTCCATCCTGCCTGAAAACATTAACATTCTGTGTAACTGGTGTTGCTAATATGTTTCTTCTTTTCATTATAAATCTGTACCCTCATCAAAACGAAGAAAGTTTGGAATAATGGGCACGAAAAATATCTTGTGCGGAACGGAATGATTCCGTGATTTCCCCAAGTTTTTTTTACCACTAAGGTATCTGATTCTAGTTTCAGCAGCAGCTGTTCAGGAGCAGCCCTCTGTCCTTATGTAGTCTTCCTTATAGAAAATTAGGAAAGGGACAAGTGTATATTCCATGACTATAATGGAATAGGTGTCTGGGTCTGATGTTGGTTTCAAAGTTTGCATTTTATGGATGAAATCAATGCAGTCGGTGGAGTCTGGAGAGCAGGAGTCTTATGTCAAGGTCAGCACTTAGGTTTGATCAAATGACTGCACTGACTGTAACGGTGCCTTCAGCAACCTGCTCAGGTGTAGACACGTTAATGTAGATAAGATGAGTGTTTTATCTTCCCTTCCTCACAGCGGACAAGGTGGGCCTGTGTTGGAGTCCAAGGCATGCCTCTGGCAGCCCTGGCAGGTCAGGGAGCCCCGGAGCCCCTGCGAGGGGGTCCCAGACCCTGGCCAGAAGCCAAGAATTAAGGTGTTTTTGATCTTAGTCCATGGGAAAAATTACCAACACTGCGAGAAACATTGCAAAACATGAGAGTTTAAAATAAGTAGTGATTTAGTGTGTTGCAACCTAAAAAGGTAGATTTTAGGATTTTTAGAATAAAGATAAAAGACTTAAGATGGAGGATTTTGGGCGTTGCCCTGCCCTTCTTCTTCTTCTCCTCCATCTTCTCTGGTGATGGTGGCACAAAATGATTGGTGAAATGAAAAAGAGGTAGAAATTACGTGTCTAGAATAGGTGCAAACTAATTCGTATAAAATGGTAAATAATAAATACGTTGTGAAGAATGGTTGAATCATGGAAAGGGTACAAAAGGGATGGGACAGCCCAGGACTGGGCAGTTCCCGCTCGGACACGGCTGGCATCAGACTTGTGGCCGGAGCTGAGAGCTAGCTAGAGATAAGAAGAAATAAACAACTTGAAACAACATCTGCAGGCGTTTCTCATCTGTTCGGACTCGAAGGTAAAGCTTCACAGAGGCGAGAGATGGTTAAAACTTCTTTTCCTTGTTTTGGGATGACAAGTTGGGAATCTTGTCACCAGAAGAAACAGAAAACTCATGCACTCCATTCCTCAAGGCCAAGTGGGCTACAAGAGTGTACAGGCTGCTGGACTCACGGAGTTCAGATGAAAGTGAAAGGATTTAGAGGCTGAGTTCAGCAGTTGGGTTATTCAGCTGTGAAGTACAGACTTCTATTTTCATTCTTGGGATGGTTTTTTTACACTGTAACTGCAAATGAATTATGCAGTCTAAATAAGTTAACATAACACAAGATTATAGGGTGGCTGGGATTTGTCTAGCCAAAGCAGAACAGATTTCTGTGACACAGAGATTTTGTGTTCCCAGTTATTCATCCCTGATTCAGTGAAATCAAAATGGGGAAACGCTGGTGTGTAAGAGCTGCCATTATTAGCATTCTTCTGGCAGGACAGCTTTGAATCTGAGCATGAAGAAAGTAGAATGGATGGGATGGCCAAGTATCCTTCACACAACTGTTACCCGGGGAGGGGGACATGGACTTCTGTATACTTAAGTGAATTGATTTGGATATTTAGGAAAGGGGTAGAACTTGGAGTTCTGTAGTATTATTTTCTCACATATTGTTGTGACCTGTATGGATCATGACACAGTGGAATCTGTTTCTGGATTTGTTTTGCAGTGAGTTAAGAGGGCAAGAGGTGGCTGTTGTCCAGGCTGCAACTGCAGGGAGCTGGCAGCTGTGTGTGCTGGACTGAGTGTGTGCTTTGGACGGAGAAGCAGTGCTGTGCATTGTTGGACTACTCCTAAGAAAGGACTTGCTAATTTTGTGTAGGAGGGTAGGGAGGTGATAATACCCTTTCTTTACCCCTGGCTATTGCTGAAATTGAACAGTGATGGAAGTCCAGCATCAGATGAAGTGAATCAGAGAGTTCATGCATTCACACCTGACTGTGTGTTTTTAAGAAAAGGATGGCTTACCATGTACTCAAAACTAGCCTGTTTTCTTGGGTTTTTGGCTAAAATTATAATCTTGTTTTAAGACGTGCTCCTGATTGTTTTTTTTTCTTGTGGAGCTTGGGGAAACTGAAAGTTTGTTACTTTTTTTCTTCTTCACAATTTAAGAAACTAAAGTAGTGGCTCTGTCACACCAGAGAACAATTGTCACGTAATAAATCTGTATACCTATCTATAAAACCCAGCCAGGCCAAAAACCCCGAATAACTTTGTATTTTCTTTCCTGAGATTTCACTCAGATTTTAATACCTTACTTATAAGTGAGAGGTGAATTTTTGCAAAACCCTTGAAATTAAGCTTGCGATAGTTATGTCGTCAAAAAGAAAAAAGATACAAAATGTTTAAAAAAGAAAAAGATACAAAGTATGTAACAGCTTACCAAGGCAGTTAGTTTTTGAAGCCTTTTAAGAAGAAACACAGCTTTGTGACATCATTATAGACTGTATCTTATGCAATTCTTTTTGAGGTATCTAATCTTCCTGAAGTACAGTCTCCCCTTAAATACATAATAGTACGCGCTTAAATGAAAGCATACATGTTTGCTTGAGTCCTGAAAGGAGACATCCAGGGAAACTGATCTGGAAGTATTGCTGCTACTGTAATTTCACACCCGCTGTTGCAAAAATAACTATCTCTGTTTACAAAAACAGCTCAAGTTATTTATGGATCAGAGTCACTTAGTATTTTTCAGTTATGCTTTGCATGTTTGTAGTTTGCTAATAGCCTTACTGGTGCCTCATCAGTTCTTTTAAACAAAAATTACAATATAAAGATTAAATATTTGGAGTTGTCAAACATATTGCTTGCCTTTAGTACCCTGCAGTCTCCTGACGTTCTTTATCTGCGGTTCCTGTTGTACTCTGGTGTTGTTGCTGACTGGCAGCTGACTAATAACTAAGGCTCCTTTCTGGATTAAAGACAGAAATCCGGTGTAGAGTTTGTTAAAAGATTTGTTTTTGAGATGTCAGGGATGTAGTATGTTAGTGGCCTTTCAAGTTTTCTGGCGGGAATTGAGATGGAGTAAAGTTATGCGTAGTTTTTCCTGGTAATAGTATTTATCAGAACTCATGTTGGTATGTTTGAAAATTCTATTTTTGGGAGGGTGTGTGTATATTCGCATACAATAGATGGATCTGGGAGCAAGAATTAGATCCCATATTCAAAACCTCCTCTGTTTCTCTAAATACCATTTAATAAACAGGTCTAACAAAGATAATAAAAAGAGCTATTTAAAATACTTGGTGTAGTTGTTAATTAATGCCCAAATTGCTGCCATTTTTTCCCCCTAGAATTGTCCTCTGATTTTTTTTTTCACCTCGGTCATGAGTATTACACACTAACACTTGTTTCACTCTAGTTAGTTACTTGGTATTTCACTTGCTTTTCTTTGCTCAAAGTTGTCTTCAGTTGTAAAGGTTCTGTTTTTGTTACTAATATTGTTTTCTTTGTAGAAGCCCTTTCTTCCTGCTTTACTGTTGGAAACCCCAGTGACTGTAATGTCCTTTTAAACTCTTCACCTTCAGGGTTCTGACATAGAGACAGTGACTTCAGCAAACGGAAGCGCAAATGATAACCATGAGTTTGTTTCGGAAGAGTATGTTTCTTTGCAAGAAGAGGAGCAAGCAATTGATTTGCAAGGTAAGATACTAAAAGACGAGCAGTTTCATGGAATGGGTAAATATTTGTTGTCGCATTGGCACAAAATTAGTATTCTCAACAGATTTTTATATACTTTGTGGACCTCTGTCAGAGTATTTGTTTCACCGGTGTTATGGAAAATATTCAATCATCAGCTTTATAGAAGTATTTTTTCCTGAAATATGTGAAATTAGTAGAATATCTTTCATTCTGTCCATACTTTGGATGTGTTGTAGAACAGTGTGCACTGGTGTTGCTGGAAGATAGTTTATAGAAGTGTTATTGATAAAAGAAATATTCCCTAGTAATGTCATAGATCAAATAAGAGTAACTTTGAAGGAACCATCAGTGCTTGTACTCCTGAAAAATAACATTGTGACGCTGTATTTTAATATTATATGGGCGTGGGCAGAATTTGTGGTTACTGGTTTTAATCCCATGTTTGTTTGGTTGTTTTTTTCCTCTTTTTATTCATATAGCTCAGTGCAACAATGATGAAGAGATCCCAGCAGTAGACGATACCCTATCTGGTTTTCAGCAAACTCAGACAGTTCCAGAGGTAAATTATGTTACAGATTACATTATTCAGAAATTTCTGTAAGCCCCATCCATTGATGGCAAGAAATGTTTTGAAGGCATTAAAATAAAGACACGGTTTTTTCCTTTCTTGAAGTTCTAGCAATTCTTGAGTTTTTGTTTGTTCATTACTTTATGTTTTATGTGTCTGAATAATTCTCACATTGTCCCTTTCCTTAGGGAAATAAAGAAAAAATTCCTGATGATGGGTCCTGCATTGGAACTATTAGCGATGATTCTGACATTGTTACACTTGAAGCTCCGAAACCAGAAGAAACTCAGAGTCAGGAGGAAGCTCCAGCTGATGGTGAAGAAGCTCACAGTTCAGAGGATTTTAACATGGGTTCCTCCTCTAGCAGTCAGTATGCATTTTCCCATGTGGAAACTGGTAAGAGCAGTAAATTCCAACTGTGTGCAAAAGTGTCACCAGGAAAAAAACCCAAACCAGTCTTTGGTTAGGGAACCTTCTTTTTGTGGAGAGAGGGAAAAAATAACGGTCTTGTTGAGTACATGTCCAAGTATTTGCGGTCTCTAGAAAAATCTAGGTGCCTTAACTCCACAGTTTTGTCCAAACAAATGTCTGCCATTTTTTAATTTGAAAACTATCTCTCACATTAAGTGTTCACTATTTTAAACAGAAGGTTAGTTTGTAGCATATCTTAGAGAATTAAAATTACTTTTAGTTCATAGAATAATTGTAGGTTTTCTCTTGACATTTTTTGGGCTTTATATAGAGTTGGCATAAATGACTAGCAAGTGGGAGACGACTGATCTTTGGTGCCATGAGGACTACGCAGTATGACTGCAAAAGCTTTGTACCACTCTCACAGCTATGTAGTATATATTTATATATTTAAGATACGCCCAGTACATGGCTGAAATAAGTAATGCATCATATTCAGGAGAAAGGATATGAATATTTGTCCAATGAAAAGCAACCAACAAAACCCCAGCAAATCCAAACTAAAAACTTGCTGTTTTGTTGCTTTTATCTAGTTCTCTAGTCTTCCTCTATAATTCTTTTAAGCTGTTTTTTTGTAATCTTTTCTGTCCTCTTTATTCTCTGTGACACCTTTGTATTACTGATTTTTACCTTTCAAATTAAATTTATTACTTAAGCAGGATTTTACCGGAAATACTGTTTTGTCTTAGAAGTAGGATACAGCATCGTTAAATGTTTATGTATCTGTATAGTATCCATTGGAAACAGAAAGTTACAGCTTAGCATCTAATTATAACCAGTGAAGATTTGTAACAAAGCTGTCCCCTTCTCTAAGCCTTCTGGGGGATCTGACTTTATTTTTAATTTAAGATTTAGTTGACTTTGTTTTTTTCTTTTAGGGATGAGTTCTAAAAGTGCCTTCTTTTTCCCTCCTATGTTTTTGTACACAAAAGTCAGTTGGCTGGAGAAGCTGTGGAAGATTCCTGATTGTGTAAGGGGATGGGGAATTGAGGTGAAAGAGCATGTATCTCGCAGTCTTCCTTTCCAAGGTGGTGTGATTAAATTTGATCAGCTTGTGCAAAGCTGATTGCTTATGGCTTGCATGGAGTGTTCTTACAATTTTTAATAGCAATCTGACTTGATCTTGTAGTAGTCATATTTTAGACAGATGATGAAAGCCAATCCTCACTGAAGAACTTGGCTAAGCTGTCAGTGTCTTATGTGCTTCTTTAAAAAGATGTTAACCTTGCATGTGGATTTGGAACAGACATCAGTAAGGTCTGTAATACGTTTTAATGTGTGCGCTTTGTTCTTTAAATGGATGGTTCTTGTTGGATTCCAAGCCTATGTGTGACTGGAAAAAATAATTTCTTTCTTCGAACTTAAGCTGATTTCAGCGTGGCCTTTAGTACTGCACATTCAGTTGATCGAGTATCACAGAAAATGTCGGGAGTACTTTTGCAATTATTTTAAATGCCAAAGTTTTAGCGGTGGCAAAATGTGGCAACAGAAATCTTTGCCATCCACTTCCTGTTGAGTTTTCTTTTGTGTTGGAAAAGAATGAGCCTCAGATTTTTCCTAATGTGGATACTAAAATGTTCTGCAGGGATTTTCTGCCACTTTGATTTGCAAACCAATTCCTGTTCAGGCTGTCTTCATCATGCAGAGACGGTTTAATATTGCTTCATGAGTGACGTTCAGCCAGCAGAAGTGCCCGTATGCTGCAGTGAACTGCATCTGAGCTGTCTCTGTGCAGGAATGTCAAGGAAAATCATGTTCTTAACTGACTTCATCTGGTTTCTAGTGTAGCTGTGACGCTTCAAAATGACAATAGAAGCTAGAATTTTGGACTGCTATTGTGGTCACACTTTGTTTCATTTGTGGTCCTTTCCATCCTGGTACTGTTAGAGTACAGCTTTGTACTGAATTCTTACAACAGCTGTAAGGTAGTGTCATTCTTGCCTGAAAGTGTAATTGCTGAAATCGTTGACAGCTCGCCGGTAAGTGCTTATGAATGGCTCTGAGCGTCTTACAGCATTTTTCTTTCTAATTGTCATTTTTCTCCTTTCCTATTCTTTGCTGTCCAGTGGATATCAAAGAATTTTCCGATTTGGCTGAAAGCAGCTTGTTCCTTAATTGCTTTTGTATTCCGTGTCTGTAAGCCTCTTTGGTTGTTGAAAAAGCCTTAGAAAACCCACAGATGAGCAAGAGTAACACCTCTTACTAAGTTTGTCCTGTGTATTTCTCTATAATGTCTGATCTCTGCATTCTAGGAATACATTCTGAATGCTTGCCATTGTTTTCCAGGATTGGGGAAGTATGCGTCTGCTTAAATGACTGATTCTAAAATAGTGGCCTTTTCTACTAAGCTGTATAAATTCATTTAAATGTCCGCATGTCTAAGTCACTGTTTAAGTGATTTTTCTTTATCGCAAGGTCCGCTTGGTTGGTCTGATTTGACCGATTGACTAAAATGGAGTTTTTTATTAAGGGAGCAAGTTGTCCTTCATAATCTGACGTGTTGCTTGTCCATGGAGTTAGAAATTAGACGTGTTCCGGATACTAATTGATAACCTTTTCTGGGCTTGATGCAATCACTTCTATCGAGTTGTATTTTATTTTAAGTGAAGAATCTTAAGTGGTAATGCATTTTATAGATAACACCTAGCACTGCTAGGCATTCTTGTGTGTTCAGTGATGTGTGCACGGCTTTGCTCAAACAAATGATTTTTCAGTTGTGAACTGTTCAAGGACAGTCAGTCTATATTTATATTTTTACATTTTGAGTAATGACGTCTGGTATGAGAATGAGCAACCATATTTCCAGGAGGGGCACTAGCCTTGCATGATTGTGAGCAGCAAATTTAGTGTCCGAGGAGGAGCACTTCGTCGTGTCTGGGGACTTCACTGATCACATTGAATCTATTCCAGACATGTGAATTAGATACAGAATGTAGATACTTGAAAGCTACTTTTCCACCATACTACTACTTCCTTTTGATATTTACCTTGCACTTGAAAATTATGCTTTTAAAGGAGGGAGATTAAATAATAATTACTTACATACTGGATTATATAAGTTCATCTACAGTATATGCAGCAAACATTTGTACAAATGGGAACAAGCACTTACAGCTCTATTGTTATTTTCCTGGTTAAAAAAGGTGGCTTTTGGGCCATTGGAACAGGAACATACAAATGGTACAATAAATACCATTTTGCAAAAATTCTGTGAAGGGTATTTTTTTAAGGTTAGATTTTGTTCTTATCTCAAATCTCGTCCAATTCAATTTACCAAAAGTTCAGTCAGGTAATAGAAGAGCGTTGGGAAAGAACAAATAGAGAAGTACTTGAGTGGTTCTTTTCCTGCGCAGTAGTGGTTGAAAATGGCTTTTCTGAAAGGTGGGTCAAGATGTTACTTGGTAGTATATGGTAGATATTAAAAGTAAACACATTTGCATATTTAAATAAATTTGTATCTTGATTTTGATTATTTCTAATAGCTACATTAACGTAACTTCAATGGAATTTTGTCTGCAGTTACATGTAGGTCACAGAATGGAGTTTTTTGAGAGCATGTAACAAAACCATGCCTGTCTTCTAGGAGGCCCTCTTTTGGCAAGCCTTTATGTTGCTCTTTCGTTATTAAATATTTCTGTTTTAATAGCTGCAAGAGAAGGCAAACCGAATTCTTAATCTTTCTACTTCACAAGAATTTGTAGAGGCACTATGTGTAGATGCTTTAGGAGGCAGGATTGGCTGAAACACTTTGTAGTGAGTGAACGATAAGGTGTGGGGAAGTGCCGTACAGCTTTTTGGTGATGATTTTTTAATTTTCTGTCATTCAGTTTTAGAAATTTGATTTTTAACTTTGGAGATCACGCATTCCTCACATTTCCAGCATAAACTATAACATTGAGCATTTAAATTTTCTTTTATTGATGTTCTCAAAGATAAATGCCAAATCTATTTTACATAAATAACACAGATTTTGATACTCAATTTGCTCTTTAACACAATAATTAATGCATTTTAAACACCGGTGTATGTTGCTTTTCAGTTTTCTCATCTCAGGCCAGCCCTGATGAGTCCAGCAGTGATGAAACCAGCAGCCAGACCAGCCCCACGGTGCGCAAACGGCGCCCGAGGAAGCGCGGGGTGTCGAGCTCCGAGCCCGAGGAGGGGGCACCGGCAGAGCCCGAGCCGGAGCCGCCCAGGGAGGACCAGCACAAGCGCCAGTTCAGCAGTGGCCTGAACAGGTGCATCATCCTGGCACTGGTGATTGCCATCAGCATGGGCTTTGGACACTTCTATGGTGAGTTCAGAGAACGCAGAACACACAGAGTCCACATCTTGCATAGCAAATGCTGTTTTATTGTGAGTCCAATATTTTTTCTTGTTCTCTGCTAACAACCTAAACCTAAAAATGAGAGAAAGCAACTGCTGCTGTATTGGTAATACGGGGAGGTCCTTCAGCAGTGCAACTGTATTTAATATACACTACTTCGTATAGTAACATGGTAAATAGTAATTTTTCCTGAGTACCTCTAGTTTTATATGAAAATATGCCTTTATAAAATGTGATTCAGTTGGAGATGGGGAGGATCATTCTCTTTGCATTTGGTGTTGACTAATTGTTAGGGATTTAAATTTTGGCACTTCTTTGGAGATTTATATTAATTTTCACTTGATCCCAATTTTTTTTTATTCTTAGGTAAACCTGAAGGTAAGAGCCATGAGTGATGCACTGTGGATGCTGTGCTTGCATTCAGATTTACTTTCTAAATCGTGTGTGTGTATGTGTACGCACACATCCATACATGTATGCATATTTACATTATGAAAATAAAATAATAAATCAAGTCTCAAGAATTGCTGATGTATGTGGGATTATAGGAATGACTAATCCAGTCATGCAAACACTTTTTATGTAGCAGCTGCAGCAGGTTGTAGTAATTGGTGCGAAAACTGGTCGGTGACCGCTGGCGTGCGGGAGGCGTAGAGGAACGCAAACTAGACCAGTCTGTGATAGTGCTTGTGGTGGGAACTTGAGATTTCAGTTGTTAATCACTTCACTGCGTTTAGATTGGTGTTAATGATAATACAATCTCTTTAAAGGACTTGGAGATCTATGGATGAAAAATACACTTTGAACGTGGACTAAGTGTAATACCTTTATTAAGGAATTCACTTGTTCATTCATTGAATCTGTACTTCTAAATAAAAATTGTCGTCACTGCTGCCGGTGACAGCAGCATTTTCGCCAGAAAGAAGGCAACTCTGTGGAGCTTTAGTTTTTGCTTCTTCAGATTAAAGTTCTTCATGGTTATGTGATAATTTATCTTTCTACCACTAGAAAGGAAATCAAGTCCTGCTTTCTGTCTTCCTGTTTTTAAATTTGTTTTTTTTTTAAACATGAACTTGCAGAGAGAAGTCCGTCCCTCTAGAGGACTGCTTTGTATTTTTGTGATTCAGACCGGAATGAATGTTTCCCACAGCAATCTTCTAATGTTAGGCTAATTGTCATGTAAGAGGATTGGAAAGGGTTACTTTTTATAAAATTACTTTCTTGGGGTCAGTATCAGGATAGTGTTTTCCGTTTAGCTAGAGCTTCAGTGCCCCCCCTTCAAGACTTTCAGAGATGTAGAAAGCAACTAGGATTAGATATGAATCAATAACTGTGTCCTAATCAGTATTAAACTGAGTTAACTGGCTTTATGATGCTCTAGGAAAGAGAACTGAAAGAGGGCAAACTTTTCAGGGAACAGGTAAAGCTTAAATTAGAGTAAAAAGTCCTTGCCAGAAAAATGTCTCCATGCGGACATTCAGATAAGCTAATTTTTTTTCTTTAACCAGAAACGGGAACTATAGCTATAATGCTAGGTATTTGGATGGGTTACTTAAAGAATCTGAGGGGTACTGTGACTTAGAGTACCAGCTGAAAACACAAACCAATTACTGAGGAATGGCACCTCAATATGTTCATCTTCAGTGCTGCTAAATGTCATTTTTGCTTACTGTGCCTAAATTATGATTTTTGATAAGGAGAGAAAGAGAACTTGAAGTGTTTTTCTGTAATTCAGGTTCTACCTAATATGAATCCTTTACACTAAATAATGATTTTTCAGATGCGGGCGTCAGACTGTTAGGATCGGTGGACTTCCTCAAAAGTATCTATAAGAGATAAATACTAAAGCCAAATTTACTGTCAGTGTACTTAAATTCATTTATGAAAGGATCTATGCTCCCAGTAAGTGTTTACTAGGACTCTGCAGACTTAAAATGATTGCTGTCCAAACGTTGCCATCCCTCAGCTGAATTGAACTATTGGAGTTCAATTTGGTTTAATATACAACTGTCTGTTTTTAAGGTCACACTTGACAATAGATTAAATAAAAATTAAGAGAGCATAAAACACTCATCAGTGTGTGTTTATAGTATTTCTTCTGTTTAACGATACTTCTCCTCCTGCCTTTAAATACAGAAATAGAACTCTGAATATGCTCCATTGGTCTTGAAAGAAATTCCTAAAAATTGCTGTTGCCTTCTTCTCTACAGTCAATTCAAGGGAGTCTTAAAAGCAAATATATAAAAACTACATCAGTGTTAGGATTTGGAGACCATGCTTACAGTTACAGAAGAACCAGTCAAGAAGCTGTTCTTGACAAAAAAATCGGTGGTTAGTACAGCGAAGATACTTGTTCTGAAAACCAGGCTGTCTCAGCCTTTGTCAGACAATTGAAAAACAGGATATTTGCTTACTCTGCAGCCTTTGCTTATGGATAGGAAGGACAAGACGGGGCCAGCAATACTTGCTGCTTCGTGAGCAGTGTGTAATAATTGTATTTCTGCATGAAAATTTAAATGCTGTGCTAATACCCTCTTACTCATGTTCTATTACCCTCTATTCAATTAACAGTCAAGGTTGTAGTTCTGAAGTGGAGAAAGCGTGGACCAACAAGCCTCCCTTTTATCCTGATTTACTTGCATGTTACTAAAAAAATTACGCAGAAGTCGCACATATTCTTTCCTGCATAACTTTTGTTGGTTTGGATCTAACTTATCTCTATGTAGTGTTCCAAAATTCCTTTGTTTGTTATTAATGAGAAAACTGTGTAGAAGCAAATTTTTGGGTCTGGGAAATTGTTTATCATTGGAAGAAACAATTTTGCTACAGCTAAACAGTTACTGGTAAGGACTAGGCAGAAACGGCAAGGTAAGGATGCTTTTGAATTTGCAGAGACAATGAAGGTGATGTTTCGGTTCCTCTGTTCTTCTAACTGCTTACTCTAAGCTGTCTATCAGAAGAAACTTTTTTATCTTTGTAGGTACAGTGCAGATCCAGAAACGGCAGCAGCTGGTGACAAAGACACGTGAATTAAAAGATACGAAAGATGACCTTTACCAGTGCCAACAAGAGCACGGAGATCAAGTGCACCGTAAAGTGGGGGTAGGTGTGAGCTTAGCTGGAAGTCATTGCGTAGTTCTGTCATTATGTGCGTATTTTACACAAAGTGAAATTAATTTCTCACACAAATCCATGAAATTTTTGTCTTTAGTAAGTTCTTCAGAGACCTTTCCCCTGAATTCTTGACAAAGATTTATGTTGATTGAATTTGCTCTCGGAATGTGTTTAAACATACTGGGTTTTATGTCTGTAGTCTCAGAGTTATCTGGACACAGAGACTCTGTTTCCCTGTGATATAATGCCAGGTTGTCATTAATGAAGACAGGTGAAATAGAAAATGCTTGTAAAAACATGCTGAACCTAGAGGTTTTGTGAATTTGCTTTCTAAATTATCAATGGTTATTTATTTTTTAAATACTTAACCTGTGCTTCTGGTTTTTTACTGTGACATCATCCAGAGAGAAGATTAGGGAGTGCTTTGTGTATGTGTGTCCTTTTTTTTTTTTTAGGTTTTCTTTTATCTGGCTGTTAGCAGCATTTGTACGTAATTCAGTATGCTCTAGAGCTTGTCAATGATGCCAAGAGACTGGGGAGCTCCTTTTGTTTTAGTATACAGTAACATGAACGTGTATTTTCAGCAACAAATTTGGGTCAAAATCAATTTTTGAATTTCTGCCCCAACTGCTAAATGCCTTTGCTTCTGCTAATTTATTTTTGTGATCTGTAAATCCAGTTTGCTGAACATAAATCAACAGCAAACATGCACATTTGGATTTCCATTAAGACGTTACAGTTCATGTACCCAACTGACTATCCTTTAGCTAGTTAAACCAATACAAGTGAGGGGTGATGACCTCTGGCTGGAAGGGGGAGTTTCTCACATGGTCTTTGTTGCCAAGAAAGTGTGTGATAAACAAACTGAACTGAGATAAACAAACCAGCTCTATTTTTGCATCTTGCTGTGCATGTTTCACTGCATCCAAAGTGACAAGTAAGCTCTGTTTGGGTTACCTCAGTTTTTCATCTTTCTAGCTGAAATTGTAACAATTCTCATTGTGGTATTTTTGCTTGTTTTCTTTTTGTTTCATTTAGTCACTCAAGGGAGATCTTGCCACATGTTTGACCTTTACTGAGGTGGAGAAGAAATCCTTTGATTCTCAAAAAAAAAGTCTTGCTGCAGAGAATCAGCACTTAAGAGAATCTCTAGAGAAGGAAGAAAAAGCTTTGGCCTCACTTCAGGAAGAACTAAGGAAGCTAAGACAACAAATTAGAAACTTAGAAGATAAAGGCAGTAACACTGACTCTATCGTAATAGAAAATCAGAAACTAAGGGAGCATTTGGAAGAGGAAAAGCAAAGAAACAGCAATTTTCTCAGGCAAAAGGAAACACTCTTTGCAGAGGCACAGATGTTAAGGCGAGAACTGGACAAAGAACGTCACGTTACAGAAGCTCTGAAAAAAGAACTAGAACAGTTAAGTTCTCGTCAACCACCTGACAGTGCTAATGATGATGATGAGACATTAAGGGAAAATCAAGAAATAGAAACTCTGCGAGGAAGACTGGCAGAACTAGAAAAGAAGCTAAACTTTGAGCAACAACGCTCTGACTTATGGGAGAAGCTGTATGTTGAAGCAAAAGACCAAACTGAAAAACAAGAAATTAATGAAAATGGACAAAAGAAAGGTGCTAAAGGGCAAAGTAAGAGTAGAAAGAAGTCAAAGGAGACATTTTTTGGCTCAGTTAAAGAAACTTTTGATGCTATGAAAAATTCCACGAAAGAGTTTGTAAGACACCATAAAGAAAAGATTAAGCAGGCTAAAGAAGCAGTGAAAGAAAACTTGAAAAAATTCTCTGATTCTGTAAAGTCTACATTCAGACACTTCAAAGACACCACAAAAAACATCTTTGATGAAAAGGAGAAGTCACCAAGTGATAAAAGATATGATGCAAACAAGAAAGCTCGAACTTTTTACCGAGACCATAACTCCTATGAGAATCTGAAGCACATGCATTACAGGGCGCCTCACGTGCCAAAAGAATCCAGAAACGGAAGAAAACATCATTTTACAGCATTTGAAAAAGATTCAGATTCCCAGAAATGTCTCAATGATCATCTGTGTAATAGAAAACATCAGTTTGCCCTAAAGGGCTGCTCTGGTATTTTTGAATGTGCTCATCAAGAATTCATTAGTCTCTTTAACAGAGTTTCGGATCCCATCAGGGTGGATGAATTTAATCGGCTAATGAGAAAGTATTTGCAACAAGTTGTACATAACTTTCATCACTGGAGAGAATTAGAAAATTTCATCAATAAGTTTTTTCATAATGGATTATTTATACATGACCAGATGCTGTTCACTGATTTTGTTAATGATGTCAAGGATTACCTGGAAGATATGAAGGAGTACCAAAGCAATAATGAAAAGGTTTTTGAGGATTTGGACAAATACGTCTACAGATACTACTTCCATTATGATAATTCACCCCAGTATGGACCCAGGTTTGTTTCCATGTTTCCTGAACTTGATAACACAAAGAAGTGGTTTTTGGAAAGACAGCTGATGTCCTTGTTGTAATGGATGGTTTTTGAGCAGGTGTGTGTGTGCGTGTGTGCGTATATGTATGTATATATATACACACACACATACGCTAGAGGACTTTCTGAAGGACTTAGTGGAAATATTAGATTGTGTTATATAAAGTGGATCTCTAGTGCCTTTTGTATAAATTTTGTCTGGGTACATAGCACAGTCTGATGCTTCTGCTGGGTTCTTTAGAAAACTGTAACTGCCAGTAGGATTTCTTTAGACCAAACAGCTCTGATTGCCTGTCTGATGGAATGAACAACTGTCTTGGAGAATTAACTAGGACTTCCTTGTTGTCCTCTGCTGAATGAGGTTTTTAGTATATTTGAGATGTCTCCGAGTCCTGTTCTGGCAGATACATTTCACTACTCTGTTGTAGATTAGAGTAACATTGAGTCCGTCTGTATGCCCAGAGCAGAGCTCATCACACAGCAGGCTTTAGTTCAGATCCTGACCCTGGCTAAACTTTGTTCAGACTTGCTTACAGTGGCCCTTGGTGTGAATTGTTTCCTATGTTCCTTTCATGGATCTAAAGGTGTTCTCAGGGCTTTACAGATTTACACTTGTATTATTTATCATTTCGTACATTTTACTGCAGCTGGAAATCTGAATTACTAACTACTTTGGGGTTACTCAATATTACGTGAGGTAGCACTTTCTTCTAATGGAAGCGGAACCATGAGGGTGACAGTCTCTTTATGTCTACCCAGTAGCCTTTTAAATGTGGTTTTGACAAACACATAAGGTTTATGATTTTATTTATAGTCCATCTTCCTAATTTATTGTTAAATGAGCTTTAGTTTTAAATTAAATACCTAATTTGCGAGAATTTCAGTTTGCAGAAAAACAACTTCAAGTGCTTTTATTGATAGTGTTATGCAGAAGTTTGTGACAGCAGCTGCATTTTTATTTTTAGAAAGCATTTCTTTTATATATACCATCTTATTGATGATTTAAACAAACAAATGCCTCCCCCATTCTTCTTACAAGCTAGAGGACTACTTAATACTAATTTTGTTTTCTGTGAACCTCAGCATGTTATAAGCCATACTTGAAAATGTAATTGTGTTTCAAAATGCTTTTAGTAGTAATAAGCTTCTGTTTACTCCTTGCAGTCGACCTAAAAGACCTTTTACACAAACTGAAAATTCCAGACATGAAAAACAAGCTCAGAAGTACCAACACCGTAATAAAAGAGAAGGTAAATGGCATAAACATGGTCGCACTAATGGAAGACACATGGCAAATCTTGAAATAGAATTGGGGCAACTACCCTTTGATCCAAAATATTGAGTAATTTATTGTACAAATTAAGATTAAAATGCACATACTCTCTGGAAACTAATTGTTTTTCAACAAAGCAGCAAGATGCAAGGTTTTTTCTGAATAATTTGATTTTTGCACATTTTTGTTAACAGGCAGAAGTCAGGCTTTCTAATTTGCATATTCTGTACCGTTGCTTTAACTGTTCTTTGGAAGTGAAGATAGTTTGGGTGCCAGCAGTATTGTTGCAGAAACTAGGCATGCAATGACCTGTGTATGAAAAATATGCTTAATTGCATTCCATTAGTGTAGTTAAAGCTTGAGCCATGCATAATGTACCAACTACTAACTCCAATGTTTGATATACTAACTTGATCTCATCCTTCAAAAAATAGGTCTACATCGTGGTAATGTATTTGTTAGTGTTTTGTAACCTTATATTTGCTTCCTGTCTTTGGGGGGGTTCAAGAGCCTGTTGAATTGTGAAGAATTTGCTGTGCTGCATTCTAATCAGCGTGCTGATTTGAACACTTGAAATGTCTTGCATATCTGCATATTGTAGAAGAAAAATAAAGAGACATTGTGGGTAAAAGTCTTTATTTATAAAACGAACTTAGCATAGCTGTACGATTCTATAAAAATGGTCCAGTCTTGTCTGCTTAAGTATTCATATGCTAACTTTGGTCTTCCCAATGTTTTCTAGTGCTGTAAGGTAGGTCAGCAACCCCACCCTGCCCTACTGCTACTGAAGTTGCCTTCAGGAGGTTTATTTGTTTCCAGGCAGCCACTGGCTGCCTAATGGGACTTCCCATTTGACTTCCCAGTTTCAGGATCACTGCTCTCTCCTTTCTGCAGTATGAGGTCTTCTAAGCACAGCTACTGCTATGCAAAACTGATCTCATTAGGTCTGAGGTCTAGACACTGATCTTCAGGGACGATTCATTTTAGTTTTTCTCCTGTAGATGTAGATGTGGCTTCCAACTCGTCCTTGAGGTACATGAGTATGAAAGACAGTGGCTGTTTTCTCATAGCCCCTTAAAGCTAGAAATGGTGATATTTCCTGTAAATGAACATACATTAATTTCCACAGTAAGAAAATACAGCTGGAAGCATAAGAATAGTGTTCCCAAGTCTCCTGAAAACCATCAGTTCAACTGTCCCTGGGAAGCTTTATCCTTTGTTTTAGGAAAGCCTGCTAGAAAAAGAAGTACCTATGCTGTTTGATCCTGTCCGGAGTTGATACTCACCAGCCACCGTTGCTTGAGTGCACAGACTTCATTAAAGATTTGAGGGGTTAAAAGGTAACCTGTGACTGCAGGTGTTTTTGCTTTTCATTGTTGCTTACTAAAAAAAAAAACTTAATTGTTGCTTACATCTGGGAACAGATGGCACATCTGTTTTAATATGGATTGAGAAGAATTCCATAAAACATTACTTTGTGGTGTGTAGAATTTGCACAGAGGAGAGGGCATATGCGAACATTAAATATGTATCACTGGAATTATATCAGTACTCTTATTATGGACTAGAGGGTTCAATTTTAATATAAGCTGTGTTTTAAAAAGTGGTGGACAACAATTTTCAAAGATTTTAACTATAACTCTTCCCATTTTGTAATTACTGTAATTTATTTTGTAACTTATCCTCAGTAGTTTGTTTCATCTTGCAGTTACCATACCTGTTCTAGCACACTGAAGAGGATCAAGTGACTGGGTAATAACGTGTCATTGTAAAACTCCTTATTCAGCCAGCCAAGTGGGTTAGAGTAAAACACATCTGCTTCATCAACGTAGCTCTCATTGCCAGTTAGGTTTGGAGGACACTGAAGGAATCTCATTTTTAGAGGACAGTGAACATGACTAGGGAGAAAACCAAAACCACACATTTCATGATAAACTGACCAGTATCAGAGATTTGAAATGACTCATCACTTTAAAAGAGACCTCAGTCAAAATCAAACTCAATTAATTTTTTACCCTGACAGTAGTATTTTCTTCCCTTCATATGAAAGCAAAGTCAAACATGCAGATTCAGCTCCAAACTGCTGGGACACTGTTGTTAGCAGTTAATAGAAAAATACATTTATCTTAATAAAAATACCATCTGCACAACATCAGTTTCTTAAAAAGGTACTTTTGCCTATCGGCTTCACTATTTATATCTGCTTTAACATTTTGTTTACTTGCCAGGATCTACTGCAAAGCTTTTGCAGTGACCTCAGTCACTCTACATTGTAATTACATTTATTTACTGCCTAGCAGCAGAGGTAAAGGTAAAATTAATACATTTTGATTGTAACGATTAGTGTTTAGTTTTGCTACAAGTGTTACCATAATGAAGCAGTGTGACATACTTGAAGTCATTAGACTTGCTGCATTTCCTCATACAAAGCTATTTTACAAAAATGAATAAAGCTTAGATGCCGAATTTCAGTCTGTGGTATAAGCATTTGGCTTATGTTCCCTATTCACTCTGTATTAACCGTATGAAAAATCAAAACTCTTCCTGTATACACTTACCTATCGCATTTTATTAAGCCTTGGAAAAAAGAAATCTTGATTTCTGATTGTTTGGATTTCAATGTAGTGCACTGTTAACTCTTTTAATACCTGTAAAATGGAGTAGAGTGGCATGGCATCAGGATGAAGACAAAAGCTTGTGACTGGTGAGGGTTATTGCAGAGCTGCTGGATGTGACTCATAACATCCAGAGTGCCTCGCTGGTGAACCAAGCCTGTGTACAGGGCTGGGAGTAAATTGGATAAGAGCAGGAAACTTGCTGCAGACTTCTTCCATGCTTTCAGGTTTTTCAAAGAATATCCTATAAAAACATTTCAGTAAGTTTGAGAGATGAACAATTCACACATTTTGGAAAGTACCCTAATATAGTGCCAGACCATTACTCAGTCAATAACAATACTTTGCTTTGAGATACTTTATTACAGTGTTGAGTTTTTACTCTTTGAATGGAAATTCAAAGGTTAGACTTGGCCCTTTTAATTCTTGGATTTAACAGGGTAAGTCTTAAGCCCACACCTGTCTCCTCAAGTACAGAAATATGATTTCAAAACCAGTGCTTTGTCTCCTTAAATTTGATTTCTTGTAGTGAAAAATAGTCCATTCAATAGTTTGGATGAATGCTATGCGGCAGCCTAATGATGTGTTCTGATTCATGCAATTCCAAGTAGAGCCAAAACACGTGCATGGCTGTGGTATTCTTTTTCTCCAAAGTGCTGAAAACTACAGCATTTCTTTACTGTTATTAAATTTTGAGCTTCTGGCCTTGGAAGAGCGTACTCCTCCACTCTTTTCCCATCTCCAATCACTGCCGCTTCCCCCCACTTTTCTTGAGGGAGCTAATAATGGAAAAAGGCATTTCTCCTGGTGGGAGATCGTTGCAGAAACCCCACAGATGAAGATGGCACAGACACCAGCTTCGTGGTGCAGCCAGTCTGAAAACCCTTTTCAAGCCATGTGCTTGTCAGTATCATGCGAAAAATATTTTATGTAGCTCTGTGACACCTGTACTGAATCACAGAAAACAAGCCACAAGGCATGTTCCAGAAATCAGAAACAAGCAAATTAAATTAGTCTTCAGTTGGTCAGTTCTGCCAAATTGTATCTTGGATGAAGATGAAGTCCACAAATTAGTTTGTGGTTTAAACACAATTGGTACCATTCTATTATGGGCATTTTTTTACTGCTTTTGTGAAACACTCTTGGCTTATATTTGTGCTTGGAAATTACTTTGAAATTTATGTGGGGTTTTTTTCTGCTTTTGTTTTATAATGTTTTGAGCAACTAAGGCCTCTTTGTAACCATGGAGTTAATAGAAGTAACTTCTGTAGTTTTTTTCTTTTAAGTATCCAAATGGATGATAATGAATTGATAAATTGTGTGGATGACCTCATTCCCTTACAGACACGAAAGCTGAGGGATAGTCAGTATTTTTTGTTGTTTGATTGGAATATTTCTGCATGTAAGGTAGAATGGGTTCATCTTGCTGCTACTGAACTAAGCCAAGACTTACTACGTATTTGATTTTAGCAGAGAACAGAATAATTGAAATAAGATTTACTTTTGTTTAGACTAGCAAAATAGGTTAAAGAAAATTACAGTGTTCAGTGATTCATCAGTTTTGAACTTGCATTTAAACTGAAGCTATACAGCTTCATGTTCCAGCAGTTTTAATCTTTATTTGTAACATGAGAATCTAGAAAAGGGTAGTTAAATTTTTTCTTGCATAATTAAAGGCATTTTTCAGGCACATTTGAAATTACTGTGTGGAAGAATACTATAAAGGAGCTGAGGAACAAGATTCATTCTAAGGGGGCAATGCTGAAAAGCTAGGAGTCACTGACACAATTGTCATGTTTTTGCAGGAATGCTTTTTGTCCATGCTAAGGATTCTCTATCTGTGTTACGGTCGCTTGCTCCTCCTCATCTTTTTTCTTTCTCTTTTAAACTAGATGTAAGAAAAGGCTAGGCTAATTCTAAGAATCCTTTGTCAAATACCTACATTGACCATTAACAGTCTCTCTCTGGATAAAAATTATATCCAGGTAAGGTTGCAAGACATTTGAAACCAATGCTTACCACAAAAAATCATGCAGAATGGCAGTACTGGGTAGATGAACCTGAATTCCTTATGGCTCAGTGTGCTGTAATAAAACATACAGTGTTACATCAAGAAAGTTAAATGCTTCAGTTCTGTTGAGGAAATGTGGTTTAGAGCACAGAGGACTGGAAGAGCACGTGCATGTATTAAGAAGCTTTTGGTATTGAAGCAGTTAAGAATAAAAATCCAAGTTGTCACTTTTTAAGAACATAGTAAGTATATTCTAATTAAGATTATTTGGTCAGTTTAAACCAAGTACTGGTAAAAATTCCTGGCTATTACAATTAAGGGGTCTGGTTCTTTGACAGCTAGATGTAATTTAAGCAGTACTTCACCTATCTGTTTTCTGTAATAAGACACAATAAATAGTGTGGATGAAAAGCTAAAATTCAAGTGCCCATTTGCCTGAATACTATGCTGCTTTGTTCTGGGGAGGACATGAGCTTTGCAAAGAACACAACCAGCGAGAGGCAGTAGTTCTACTTAGGAGGGATTACCTGTACACCAGCACCGTCCAAATCACTGCCACTAGAAAGATGCGGTACTTTCTTGGCGCCAGCACACAGCCGTGAATAAAGAAAGGCAGATGGGGACCCAAGACGACTGGGAGTCCCTGAGTGAAGTACCAATGCCAAGGATGAGAGCCGTAAAATGTTCCCAAATTCTGCAGCACGTTGAATTTCAAGAAGTTCAGCTGAACCAGTACCCACTGGGAGATGGGGGGAAGTTAAACACAAATCCAAAGTCAAAACCAACAGCTGCACTGAATTACACAGTCATCACAGGCCTTAAATGATACGTTTTCACTCCTACTTCAGGGGTTTTTTTCTACTAAGACTCATCATGGACTTCCTATATTCAGCAGTTATCACAGAAGTGTAGATTTGTAGTTTGTTAATAACTACTGAGGACTGAGCAGACTGGTTTTATGTAGCAGTCCATCATTTGAAATAACTGAGACGTCAGTGTTGAAGGGTTCGTGGCTTAGGATATAGTCAGAGATCATAGGCCAGACATTGTCACAGAAACAACAGAAGTCAGAGAAGTCTGAGACATCCATCAGTGCTAAAATACTAAACCCCAACCTTCTTCTAGGAAGTTTAAAACAGCTTACCTCACCAAAAAACACACGGTCAATTATTAAAGAGGTTCCTACTGTGACCAATCTGCAAAAATGGAAAGTTCGTTGCACTGATATTGCCTGAATTGCTTTTGTATCTTCTCCAGATAGCTGTCAAAACTCGATTTTTTGACATTCCTAGTATACCTAGTATTTTTGAGATTTCGCGTATTTTTGAGATTTTCCATACTCATGGCCATTTTACGGTGGCCACTTGTCATCGCTTGGTATCCTTGGCACAATCCCAGATTAAGCTGGAATGCTGCTCATGTCTCAGCATCATGAAATCTTTCCTAGTGCTTTTTTGCAGCATATACAACAGTTTAAAGGAAACATGCCCCTTCCTTAAACTTTTGCAAATGGACTCTATTTGTTCTCTTTTTTATTTACGTGATATCAGCTTTTTTGGCTTGTCTGTCTTTGCAGTGCTAAAACCAATCTTAAGATGTAGCTGTGCACAGTCCCAGTTAAATTCAGAAAGAACTTACCCAACTGGAATACACTTGTGTAGGATAAGGTCTGTTTTCCTCTGTTCTTGCAAAAAATGACTGAAGACCAGAGGCATCCACGAGATAACAGCAGTGGGACGAACAACAATTGCAAGTGCTACCACAGCTAAATATTTACAACTAGAAGGAAGAAACATAAAAAATCCAGCGTCTTATCAAAAGGTCTGGTCAATTCTTTTGCAGACAGTGAGATTTCAACAACTGCCATGTCTCTGGCCAAAACTTTTTCATACTGCAAGTAACTTTTATTCTCTGGGTGCAGATACTCTGTTTTGCTTGGAAGGCTGCAACTCTAGAATTGCTTTGTTACCAATGGAGCTGCTCACTAGAGGTACGTACTTCAAAATAGTGAGCGGTAAAGAAAATTGTGACCACCAATTCACCTATATCTGACTCCAAAAAAGGTTTTGTTATCTTTTCCTGAGTTACTACATATTCCAGTCCTTCAAAGTTTAAAATAAAGCTTCCCATAAAGTCACACTCTGCATAAAGAAACTGGGGAGTAGTTAATTTTACATACCAGCTATAACATAACCTTAAAAAATATTTAGAGGAAATACTAGAGTGTTACTTCCATGAGACAGAACTCTTGCTACATGAATGAGGAGGCTTGGGTTGCCTTAGATGTTAAGAAAAAAGTTATAATTTTAAACAGTATCAGTAGACTGGTGTCATCCCAAACCAAAAATTATCAATACTGCTAGGAAAAAGTTTCTCACCTGTTCCCCATCCTGGAACCTTTTATTGGATAGTAGGAAAGAGCAAAAATGGTAAGAATAGTCTCCATGGTGTTTGTTAGAGTTCTGGTACAGGAATACCACGTAAACCAGGAACAGAGCTGGCAGAAGAACTGAAAATAATTATGAACAGCACATTAAAACAAGTTCCTAAATGAACGTGGTAATGCTTCAAGGTGTGACTTATCATTTTGCTCTTATTTGCACTGCAAAACCAGTGTTTATTAACATGCATAATTTTATAAAGGCTGTGACTCACCACGAACTTTGCAGTTTCTGAATTTTCAAGGTGTTGCACTAATGAGTAAAGCTTCACATCAGCAAAAGCAGCCAGCATTGCCTGTGCAAGCCTAGGGACCCAGATCTGTGTAAGCAGAGAGAAAACTGTACTTGCAACAAACCAAGTTAAATTCCAAGTTTTAAGAGAGCACTACTGAATTAATGAATGACTCTTCAGGTATGAAAATAGTGAATATTCTCTACAGCTTTTTATGATTTAAAAAATAAAATAGTAAGGTCCTTGGGTAAGGATAGTACTTCTGCCAAAAAAAAGAATGTCTAAAGTTCAACTGAAAGTGTTCAGAGATGGCAAGTAGAATTATCTGCCATTTATCTCCAACAGAACTCAAAAGGGGCTGTGGTTAGTTAGTTGTTGTGAGTTTAGTACAAATATACATTGCTAAACACTTTGGAAAACCGACCCACTGGGCAATTATGATGTAGTGGCAAACGCAATCAGTGTCAAACTCCAAAATGTTGATGGAGGCCAAGAATAATCCCCTGCAGTCACAGGCATCAGTGCTGTGACTGGAGATCTATGAATGAGTTCTGCCCCCATGGGAAGTCAGTGGGGTCTCTGTGCTCCTGTATCTCTACCTGCCAGACTCGAGGCTTTGCATTTTACGTGGACAATAACTAAAATACACTGTATTTAAATACAATGCTTTAAAATTGAATTTTAGTAGCAGATGCGCAATCTTTGATTATACTCACCAGCAGCTGAACGTTATCCTTAGCCAGCAGCTGTAATGCTTTGTACATGCTTGCAAAGATCAGTGGGTACGAGTAGCCCCTTAAGCTACTTGTCCATTCCCAAGTCAGGTAACCATAATTGCGAATATTAAGGACAGATCATGACCAACTGAAACGAAAAGCTTCACCCGAGCCATCTGGGTCGAGACCTTCTGTCCCCTTGGGCCAGAACGGCGGGGTGTTTGTCGCTGGTCAAGCCAACACCTTACTGCCACGGAAAGCCATACCCGGGCGGGGAAAGCCGTACCCGAGCGCTCCCCTGTCCATGGCACTGCAGGGGCCGCGTCCTCTCCCGCCCGTGGGCAGCGATGAGAGGGAGCGGGGGCCGCGGCAAGCGAAGGATATTTGAAGACCATGCGATGCGCCACCTCCAACGATTGCCAGTACTCGTCCGGGACGAAGCTGGTCTGGACGAGGAAGCAATTAAGCGTCCGCAGCGCCAGGGTGAGCGCCAGCAGCGGCCCTGGCGCGGCCGCACCTGCAGGGGCGAGGCTTGTCCGTCACGGGTCCCTCGGGGGCCGCCCCCCGCCCC
>VZRQ01002703.1:151678-175125 GCA_013397975.1 Machaerirhynchus nigripectus | reverse complement strand
CGCTCGGAGCCGGCGCGACCGTCACCTGCCGGAGCCGTTCCTCCCGAGCCGCCTCTGCCGCCCGGCCCCGCGCTGGAGCCATCCGCCTGCTGGAGCTGCAGCTGCGTGCCTGTGTGTTTGGTACCAGATTTTGGGACGTGAAAGTTGATTCGTGTATGACATTCTGAATGTTTGAAAGTCTATTTCACATCTAAATTTAAATGACATCAGGAAACTCGAAAAAGAAAGCTGCTGCTGTGTGGTTATTCTCCATGGGTTTTCTTGGACTGCCTCTGGTCTGATCCTCCAAGTGATAAATGCCATTTTTCTCTGCTTCTCACGGTTTCAGTTCTTAATCCATCAGCTCAGTTGGGAAAGCAGTTGTGCAAATGGCTGAGAAAGGAACTGCACCTAACTTCTGCATCCTTAGGTTACGGTCAGACCTGGCCGTAGGTACATAAACACATGCACCACGTATCCATACACACGGCTTTCATTCCTGATAGAGTGAGGCTACAGTGGATATTTAATAGATAAGTCTGCCTGAAAAATGGGTTGTACTTGGAAAAGAGCCACAGTGTGTAGCTCAAGAGGACAGCATGGCTCTTGGAATAGGTGTGGATTAGTCTGATGGAACATAATCTGAGACTTGGGGGAACCTGATCAGTAGATAGGTTAAGACTTCAGTAAATCTGAAAAGAAGCAAAACCCGGGAAATCTTGGGACAAACTTATGTCAGGTTTTGGTTTTAACACAGAATCTCGTTGGACAGAATGAGGGAAGAAACCTATTGTCTGGGTGTTTTTATATTTTAAGCCAACAATGTGATAGCTGTAGGCAGTGGTATGGAAGCTGAGATGGGAGGATAGCAGTAGAAGGTGGACTGAGAGGTGCAGTTGAGTGCAGTAAATGCAGTTTGAACATAACAGTACGTGGGCAGTGGCTTTAAAGTGAAAGAGGGCAGGTTTAGATTAAATATTAGGAAGGAATTTTTTACAGTGGGGGTGGTAGGCTCTGGTACAGGTTGCCCAGGGAAGCTGTGGATGCCCCATCCCTGGAAGTGTCCAAGGCCAGGCTGGATAAGGCTTGGAGCAGCCTGGTCTAGTGGAAGGTGTCCCTGCCCATGACTGGGGGTTGGAGCTAGATGATCTTTAAGGTCCCTTCCAACCCAAACTATTCCATGATTCTATGAGGAAGTGCCACAAATTGCCACAAAAGATCAGTGCAAACACTGAACTACTGCAGTGACTCCAACAGCTTCCTTTAAAATACCACTATATATTGAAAAGGTTATTTTGAAGAGGTGTAGCTCAGGTCTAGTAGGCACTTCCTTTGTAAATATATCGACTGGAATTGTCCATAAAGATGGCAGTTGAATTTGAAAAGTCTCAAGGAGGAGGATGTCTGAACTGATGCAGGTGGAAAGGGTTATTGATGCAACTGAGTTTCAGACTCTGCTTGCTGAATTCTTGAAACTGCTGGATTGAAAGAATTTATTGGCCGGCTGCTGAGAGTGAAGAGAACTCTTCCCTTGCGGGGGAAGGCAGGCAGCCATGAGGGGGCAGGAAGAACTCACTAAACCCACAGCGGTGCGCATTAACCAGGCACCGCGGATTTTCGCTGTAAAACCTGTTTTGCCTCTTATGAATTCTTACTAAGCGGCGCGAGATCTTTCAGAGAGGTGAGGAGGGAAGGGCTGAAGAGCCAGCCCGGTTAATGCCGCTGAGCACCGCGCGGTGCTGCCCTCGGGCCACCCTCAGCCCGCCCAGGTGGCCGCGGCGGGGCCGGGACACGCCGGGGCGGTGCCGCCCGGCCCGCCCCCACCTTGGGCTGTACGGGAAGTGATGTTGCCTTGACGGAAAAGACACGGTCGGAGCCCAAAAAAAGGCAGGTGCGGCGGGACGCGATTCGGGGAGCTCCGGCGGCCGGGAGGCGAGCAGGTAAAGCGGCAGGGGAGGCGAGCAGGGCAACGAGCCGGGGCGGCTCGGCTCGGCTGGGCTGGCAGAGGGCTTGATCAGAACCCCAGGATGGTGTTTCCGGCAGGGAATTCGGGGTGCTGCCTCCCCATCACTCGACCCGGACTTTAACAAAGGGGCCTCACTCGGGAGATCGAAGCGAGGTGTCCGGAACCTCGGCCTTTGGATTACCTCCCGTGTGCTTCTCCTCACAGCTGCTGCTCTGAACGCGAGCAAATGACCCCGCTCGGGCCTTCCGGCGCAGCAGCTGCAAGTTTCCCACCGCTTTAGTCGTGCATTTCTGTTTACAGAGGAGAATTGGATTGCATGTCTGGTTTAAATTTTTTAAAAGGCTTTACAAATGGCAAATTATTGTGAAAGCACTATAATAATGTTATATCTGCTTAGCCAGTACTTAAATGTCATATGTGAGTATCATCAGACCTGTTGCACCTTTCTGTACGCTGCACGTTTGCCTGAGGGAGGCTTCTTGCTGAGAAGGCTCAGAAGGGCCCTTCAGCCTGATTTGCAATGCTTGGGTTGAGTTTACACTTGGGTGATCTTGGATCTAAAGAAAGCTAAATCTATCAGAAACACCTATTGGTTTTCCTAGCTCTGTAAGTAACTAGAGTATATTAATATATACGTGGTATTTTTAATGGTGCTAGCAAAGTAGAAAGGACATGCTTAGAACTGTCAAAACCACTCAATTTTTATCTCTTAGAGGTGCATCAGGAATATTTTGAGCTTTCTGGTTATATGACTCCTCTAACACTTCCGTCGTGGATGGTGCTTAGGAGATTTTCATCAGGATAACACGTACATGTTTGGAGTTAGTTCTGCAAGATGATGTGTTACTATACTTACAGGTTTTTCTTTGAAACTGTACAAAATCTATTCTGCCTGCCCTTTCTTGGAAACTTAATCTTACATAGACATCTTCTCTCAGCCCTTCTTTCTTGTCACAAATTTTACTAATTTTGTGAGTGTTCCAAGTATTTTCCAGACAGGGAAAAGCATATACTACCATATGCATTTCAAACGGTAGGTAAATGTAGGAATAGAATTTGTGATGCTAAATGGATGTCTCAAAAGCATAGTTAAAAAGATGGAAAAAAGAACAGCATGTTCATGTGTTTCTTGTTCAGGGTTCTAATTTAACATCTACTTAATCTCTTGCACAAAGGACTTGGGTAGAAAGGGTGTTCTACAACTTACACTGGTTTATTTTCACAGTTAACAAAATTTCTCATCAGCAACCAAATGTCTAAAACCAGACTGTAAGTTTGTTTTATCACTATTGTTAAACATGGGAACACATTTTATCGCTTGATTGCACATTTCCTTTTCTTTCAAAGAGAAGATAAGGTGAGATAAAAGAATTCTTAAGTAGCTTTTGACATTTACAGAAACAAATACTACGTGCAGTAACACCTGCGTGCCTTTGAATTCTTGGTTATGCTGTTACTGCCAGGTATCTGCTGTGCTGCTAAATGACCAGTGATAGGTCTGTCAGCTTTCAGCATAACCCAGCAGATCAACACCATTACTAAGATCAGTCTGTCACAGTCAACAGAGGTAGTTAGAATTTAATTTAATTTTAAGAACCAGGCAAAATTTGCCCTAGAGGTGGAATATAAAGAACGACAACTCCTTTTCCCCTGTTGATGTCTCAGCAAATAATTAAGTTGCATTAAAAATGTATTCAACTCATGATTTAAATAATTAATCATCAAATATTCCCTTTGGTATTAAAGTGGCATTATTGTACTCTGCACTTGTGATTGGTCCTGCAGAGGGTTACTTAGATATTTATAGCTAAACATTTTCTGGGCTTGGCATATGTAGTGCTCTGGAACTTGCTTTTGCTCCTGTTGTCTTGTAGATACTACTCGGTGCTACAGATATAATCTGAGTTTACAGCACTGGCTTCAAACATGGCAAAAAAGTCGTTTAAGTACAGCATGGTTTGATAAGTTCTTACCTAAAAGGCAGCTTTCTATAGCAGAAATGTTTTTTTTTTTTTCTATTTATACAAATATATTCCCAATCAGTCTTCCTCTGGGTATAGCATCTGGTTATGAGATTTCTTTTCCTCATTTCTTTTTTTCTCAGTCAGAACTGCATCCCTGTCAGGAGGCAGGACTAACTTGAACCATGTTAAGTCAGCTGAGATCACTTAATGATTTAATGATCCTTTTATCTCCAATGGAGCTTTGTGAATAAGTCCTAGCTCTGACTTTCTTTCCTGGAACAGCCTTACACTGATGTGTTTTCATACATAAACCAGCAGAATTTACTTTTGATTTATAGTAATAAGTAGTCTCAGTGCCTGTGATTTATTTACCAATCTAATGAGCCTTGTGGCATATGGATTAAAATATGACATATAACCAGCAGACTTTTTCCCTGTGGTGTTGGTGTGGCTTCAAAGGGCTGAGGATGCTTTGGGGTGTGTGTGACAGTTTTGCATATACCGGATGGTGGAATCTTTTTCACATTCTGGCACATTTCAGCACTCTGGAGCTGACCTAACAAGTTTTTCGGTTTTTTAAACTACAGCGGGAAAAAAAACCCCAGGCAAATGTCCTTGCTTCTATGGCCCTGAGGATGATATCAAAGTGTAAACCAGTGCAGTGATATTTTCTTGAGTTTGCAAACCCATTTGCCATACTGTTTTCTTTCTCTATACTGATACTACTTTTACTGATGAGAAATGGGTAGGAATTGAGCGTGTCGGAAAAAGGCACTTCTGGAAGGTAATGTGAAGACTGGTAGTAAGGTAGAAAAGGGGCAGGAAACAGCAGTGAAGATACAAGCTTAGCAGGAGTAAAACTTTTCTAGACATCTGTAGTTTGCAGTGGACAAAAGAAGTTGGTATATGTAACAAGCAGTGTTTTAAAATTAAAAGTCAAATTTATGGGCACTTGCAAAGAGTATTTTGAAAATAAATCTACACTTCTGCAGTAATTCTTTGTGTAAACCTGACGTGTGAATGAAAGGACTTTAAGGAGTACTCCTTGCTGAAATACTGTGTGGTATTTTATATGCAAATAAAACACTGGATGGGTGTAAGGACACTGCTACACAAATCAAGTAGCTGATTACAAATCAGCTTTGGAGTTTGTGATTCCAGTTTTGCAACTGCGTAGAGCTATTGGTTTGAAAGGTGATAACAGGATAAAGGAATAAATAGCAAAGTGGATAAAAATTCTGAATCTGGAGTAATACTTTCAGGTAAGTTGAGCTTCAAGAGTAGAAGCGGTGCATTTTATTAGAGCAGTTTATTTTGTTCGAAAGCATAGGCTTTCAAGTATGTAAGCCCCTTTCAGGTTTGATTTAGAAACAGCAGAATGCAAAGCAAAACAGAAAACAATTGATGCACAATTTTTATCATACTTCTATTAAGCATATGTCATTAGAAGGTGATGAAGGTTCTCTAGAGAAGTGCTGGTGTCCAAAGTCAGCCCAGTCTCAGTCTTAAGGCCTGGCTCATTATTTTCCTAACTGTGGGATATTTCATTTGGTTCTCTTATCACCCAAAGACTGTAAGGAAAACGGTTGCTCTGTGAACTGAAAGGAAGAAAACAATTCTTTCCAGTAACGTCCTTGGGGAAAGGGAATACTTGGACTAGACTGAAGGCTGCTAGTAATGATAAGGACTAATAAAGCATGTATGTTGGGTAGGGAGAAAAGAAAACTTTATTCATTTTTATGAATAAAAAATGAAAGCTCTCTGTTTTTTCTCCTGTGTCTCCACCAGTCTTGCTAGTACAGTGTTCTGTATTGGTAGTTGCTGAGGGAAATTACCTTCCTCCTGGAGATCCCTGCTGATAATTGTGTGACTGTCATGGAGTGGTGGTGCATTTTGAGAATTTCAGGGTATCACTCAAGGATCACAGTTGTGGGATTGCTTGTGCTGCGAAACTGTTTTATGCAAGGTTTGCATGAGACGAATTGCTGCTACAGTTATTGCCAATGGCTGGTGCTTTCCAAGTCTGCTTGGAAGCCTAGATAACGTTCAGAATGCGGATTATAGCGAAAACAGGATAACTGGGGTCTTTTTATGGTGGCTTGTTTGGTTTTTCGTTGGTCGCAGAGGCTAATCATAATTCCTCCTCCCCCATCCCCACTTGTTTTGTTCTAAACCAAACCTTATGTGTGACAGAATATGACCCAAAATACAGGTATCAGGTTAGTTCTAGCCCTGCTGGTATCATCCATTTCCAACCGTCTTTCTCATCCAGCACTCTCAGATCCTCTGCATGTAACTGCACGTGCTCCACTGACTTTCTCCTCTAACACTGATTCAACTTGACAGGTCTTTTTTGTCGGGGCATGAACTGTCTGACTAATACTTAATTTTTTCATTTTTTTTTTCTTGGAATCGTGTCAGGATAGACATATCTGTACAGAGATGGTGTTAACAAAGTTTGGAGATAGTACTGTCTGAGTTGATTGTTTCTTCTGAATCTGATAGCAAAATTCTCCCAATTTCAGTTTGGATAAATGTAGGCTCAAGTAAAATGTTCTTTGTCTATGAAATGGAACAGGCGACTATAAATCTTTATTTGATCGTTTTCTAGAATTGTCCATTTGTATATAGCCCACAGGGCCTGAGATCCTGCTGTGTGTCAGGAGGAGCTGCAGAGCAGGCTTTGGAAGGCCTGTGAAAAGAACATGCTGCAAAAGTAGAATCGTGCTTTTTAGTAGGTTTTAAAACATACTACAGCCCCCCCTCCCCCAAATCTGGCCTGCTAATACAGCAAAACTCCACTGGTTTTATTCCATTCACTTTTTAATAATAGATGTGCTTAAATTAAATTTGCGTATGAAATAGATAGTGTCTTTCGAATCCAAGTTGAAAGCAAATGTAAAATTGAATGGCTGTCACAGTATGTGCTGCAGCAGGTATGACCTGGGCAGCTGGTGGGTTTCCCTTGCAGAACTGGAGACTGCAACTGCCAGCTTTCAGGGGAGGCAGCATCCCATTCTTCCCTTTATCCAGCCTGCCATTTTTTCACAAAGTATATAGAAAGTTCATATCCTTGTGGCTTCTTCCCCTCTGTAAAGTAATGTTAAAGCTGATCAGCAGATTCAGATGTTAGGAGAGAAGGCAGAAATAACAGAAATTCAGTGTCTCTGCCCCTCTCTAATGAGCTTTGTTTCCTTAGGAAACCAGGCTAAGAGGCATGTCCTCATTTCAGCTTTGTTTTTTGCATTGCAAATTTGGAGCTTTGTTCCAAGAAGTCCTTATTGCATTCGTAATCTCCAGTGTGGTGGGTTGAGCCTTAGGGAATTTTATTCCAGCCTAGCATCCTGTGGGAGCATGAAGAATGGGAGCAGTAACCTTTTTAGTAATTGGGAGTCACACAGGGACTGGAATGGGGCCAATGGAACTGAAAGACCTACTTTGGTAATGTACTGCAGAATCACCACCTTTCCAAGCCCACCCATTCCCTCCTGCACGTCCTGAACGAAGGCAGATCAACCAGTCAGGCTAGTTAACTTGGGGAGTCACTGAATAAATGGGAATATGAAGGAGCTCTAATGTTAATGGTGTTCATGCTTTAAGAAATGGTAGGAAAAAATAGGCATCACAGGTGTTTAATTTGGTTTCATGTGCTTCATTGCATGGAAGATCAAAGAACAATACACTGTAGAAGCAATACTTTGCTGTAGCTCAGAAGCAGGAGATTTCTCTGTCTGTCACATATTTCACATAACTAACCTTTCCATTTTTCCTCCTGAGAGCAGATTTAAAGTGTAAAAGGCACTGTTGTCAGACTGTGAGGAGAATGAAGAACCACTTGCCCTATTAAGTAGATTCAGAAAAGATATGAACAATGTCTTCTTGTGCTGGAAAGAAAACGCAGGTCTGCTGCGACTGGTTTTCAAATAACGTGTTTGATCAGGTAGTGCTAAGAATAAACACGTATCAATCAAGCTTCAGTGTGGATAAAAATATGACAGACACTTTCAAAGCTGTATTAATGTAGGATTGTAAAACATTGAAAATCCTTTCTTAGGTAGCTGTAGCGCACATGTTCCTTTAAACTGGGAGAGAAGTTTCCTGTAAAGCTACTATGTTTTTTAATTTAAAAAGTTCACTTAGTCATCAACCCTTTAAAGTAGATAAAGATCATTGATCTAAAATGAGATTTGTAGCTCTTCAGGCTGAAGACACACACATCAGATTATTGGTGTGCTTTTACAGCTTCTCACCCAATATAGGGCCACTGGTATCTCATGCAGTGCTGCTCTAGGTGCTCTCCTCATGCAGTCAGGCGCACACTTCGTAAGTCTTACAAAATGTGAACCAGCGTAGTCTCACAGAAGAGCTGTAGCATGTCAAATAATCCATCCATTTTTACGTTAAATGTTCTTTTGAGTACAGATTGTGTAATTTGAGTAGTGTGAATGTTGCCAAAATACCATTTCCTACAGGCAAAATGATCACATTTGCTTATTTCAGTCAGGACAAATAATCATGTTTATTCATACACATTTTATTGCCATTTTAAATAAACCTGTTTTCACCATTTCTGGGTGTTTTAACATCTTATACAAAGACATGTACAATAGCATTTTTTAATACTATTTTCTTTCTGATATTTCAGAACTGTAATAAGAGAAAGAGGACGTGGTTCAGGTATTAAAGTGTTCTTTCCTTCCCCTTTTGATTCGGATCTGGAGTAGGTATCTACACTTGGCTTTGCCTTGGGATAGACTGTGCATACATGGGCATTAATAGAAAGTGACATGGAGGCAGAAACTTATGGTTGAACAGAATTGGCAGATCAATTAAAGTCGCTTGTTTGGGATAATTTTACTAATCTTTTCTGAGGTCAAATATAACCATATATAAATCTTATTTTGGGAAGCAATCTTTTGATGTTTTCTCTGATGACAGAGTTTGGTCTAAAGTTTTCCAAAGTGCTGATGTTGACCGCCTAGCTGCTGCAAAGGATTCCTGTCTTTAGGCACTGTGATGTTCTATGAAAGCAAAGTTGATGCTTTTCATTTGTTGATTATATTACCGTTAACTTTTCATTGTTGAAGAGACCCTGGTAATTCTTGAAAGTTAGTTATCTAGAGCCTCTCTTGGAGGGGATTATTTTAAAAAACCTCTTTTCTATGTAAAATGCTACAGATCTTAAATATACCAATACTTTATCTCTTGCAATGCTGAAAGAAATCTCTGTCACCATTACTAAAGTTGCCTAGATAGGCTTACAGTTGAAAGAACATAGTGAAAGTTTTACTTTATAATATTCCTAAATATTTAGCAGGTATGCCTTTGGGTAGCAGAAAGGCCTGCCTGACCTACTTTTATTTTAATCACTGAAGGGATATTTCATGATTTGGTCCTGGCAAAGTCCAGCTATTACAGTTCTGGAGTTCTGTTGTGAAAGCTGATTTTGTGAGCGTGGGTTGTCTCCTTTTTATTCCCTGGAAGGATATTGGTGAGAAGAAAGCAAAAGAAAAAATCCTTTCTATGGAATTTATCTCCTCCTTTCAAGTCTTTTGAGTTCTGTCCTGAGGTACTGGCGTGTTACTGCAGAGCAGGTGCAGATGACATTGATTTCAGGCACAGCTCTTGGCTTTGGAAACAGGGATGTGCTCTGTAGCATTATCTGAAATGGGCTGTTGCTAGATCCACTTTTCCTATTCCTCTCTCCAGTGGCAGATGTCTTTATTTCGGCAGGCAGGTAACAAACCAGCATTTTTCTTACAGAAGAAACATCTGCTACAGGGCAGTTTGGACACCTGCAACTTTTCTCAGGGGCATGGAGCGTATGAAGGCAAATATTCTGACGCTTGTAATGAAGAATATTTTTTCATGTTCACTGTGTTTAACTCCTCAAATTTCCTCTTAAATTCCTGGGCCTGCAAAGCATAGAATATTTTTACAAATAGACCAGAAATTCCATGCATCCAGATAATTTTGTTCATACAACCTGTACATAGAACTTGTAAAAACATTGGGAATATTAAATAACTAAATAAAAGGCTATTCCTTTGTAGAGCTGGAGCTTCAAAACTGCTTTTCACAGTTTCAGAACTTTACTGGTGTAATTTTGATCCCCTACATAAACTGAGAAGATGTCCAATCTCTTATAACCCCCTAGGACTGGGGTAGCAGTGGGAGAACGGCTCACCTTGGGCTGCCTGCAGCGGTTCCTGTTCCAGCTGCTGCTGCTTGGTTTTCATTCGCTTCCTGCCACCACAGCAGGGCTGGCTCAGCTGCCTGTGCAGCATTTGCTGAGAGGCTGCAGACATGTTTGTTTAAAAACGGAGACTATAAATAACCAAACATTGATGTCCTCCCAGTTTATAACTCTCCAGTTTGAAATCAACATAACTTCACCCTCAAAAAAAAGCTTTGTTTCAGCTGTACCTTTCTGGCAAAGTCTTACTGTTTCATATAAAACCCTTGTCTGGGAGGAGGGAAGGAAAAATTAGTTGGTGTTCCTCACACCAAATTCTTAAGAGGCAAGCTGAGCAGCCTCATTTCATCCTGAAATAAAACACTGAAGTCTGGGGATTATTTATGAATTGTTTTCCCATTAAAGATGGCAAACATGTGACTGTGTGGAGGAGTTTGAACTCCATTTACATTGCTGGTTGAGGCTTCCAGACAGACAGTTTGTGCTCAGTGTGTGTAGTCACCCCCCCAGGGCTGTTTGCAACATGGCAGAAGAGTTGCCGCTTTGTCTTGTCAACAATTCTTATCCTGTTCCTCCTTCTGCACTCTGGAGCAGTTACCAGAAATTCTAGGGTGCTTGTGGTCTGAGTATTTCTTCACAGTTAAGCAATGTGCCAGTATTGATCAGGGAAGCAAGCAGTTCAAGATTAAAAATGTGCCTGTTGCTGAAAAGTTAGCACAATTCTATTTTTTAATTGCATGTGGGAGCAAAGAAGGGACCTTTATATTCCTCTAAAACTGGTGAAATTTATAGAAGATTGGATTGAGCCAAGAAGAGGTAAATTACAACCTGTAACTAAATGTCAAAGAATTTAGTTAATTCTGCAAAAAGCTAAGGCAGAGCATGAAAAAGTGTTCCAGCTCTGTACAGCAGAACTTAGATGTTCGCTAGGGCAAGGAAAATAAAGATTGCCTTGATTCACATGAAAGGAAGTGACATAGCTGAGCACTGAAACAAGTGAGTTAAGAAGCATGTGGAGCTGTCTTTGTAACTGGTAGATGAATCCATAATCCAAATGTTTGTAGTAGCCTGTCTGCAGCACTTCTTAAATTGTAAGATTGGAGACTGGTCTTCGACACCACCTTAATTTCCTTTCTTTGCTGCTCTTGAAGCAGCTTGAGGAAAGAAACTGAGAAAAGAAAGGATTGTGCGAGGACGCTTGTCTGCAAAAGCTCACATCTGCTACATCTTACACGGTGAATGCAAAACTTGCTGTGTCCACACCTTTCAGTCCTCTCCTGTGAGCATCTGTAATGTCAGGGGTGACTGAGAGGGGAAGAGGTCTCGTGGGACTGCAGGGGGCTGTGAAGGTCCTATCTCATCCCTTGGACCCAGTGCCAGACACTCCATCCAGCGATTGCCTCGGTGCAGACACTGGTGTTGAAATCGGGGTGAATTCTGCCTCTTGGGGGCCTGTGTTAACAGGCCCTCAGAAACTGACTCACTGAAGAGTTGGTTTACATATTAAATCAGTAGCTTTATTTCCTTGAAGTCTTTTAAATGTTTAAAATGTCTGCATGTGTCTCTTAGGATTGTGGAGGGACAGGAGCTTGCAGGTTTAGCATCAGCGTTTCAGAAAGTTTCTGGCAACATCATCACTCCGATCTCTTCTTGGAGCTTGTTGCCATCACAAGTGGTTCAGCAGAAAGGACTGGACACAGATGCCTACATAGTCCTATGGTACAGCTAGCACTGTTCTCCCAAATCCTTACAGCTCCCTCTGACACAGTCTCTCTCTGGTGTCTGTGCCAATTTTGTTACCACTAACTTTTTCTGCTGTCTGTAAGGGTGGGGAATAAAGCCACTTTGGGGAACTTTGGTGCTTGCCGTGTTTCAATATAGCAGACTACTGTGTTTGCTGTATTTTATTTTTTTGTATACTTAGAAAAGTTGTGCCCACACACTGCAACTTCCTCTCCCTACAACAAGGAGGAGAGTCGGTAGTTTATGTAAAGGCTTGAGGTGTGTTACCTGGTTTAGGGGAGATCTAGTTAGCTACTTTGCTTACTTTTAAAAGGGGGAAAAGAGATCACTTGATCGGTCAGCAAGACCACATGACAAGCAGCTGAATGTAATTAGGTGGGGAGGGTGGTTGTGTGGGGCTGGCAGCTTCCCATGTCCTGCGAATGCTAGAGCTATTAGTCTGAACTACACTATTTTGGTTTTATTTTCTTTCTCTGCTGATGCTTCCTGTAGATAAGAAATGGCTCTTTTTGCATGACTATGGTATTCAAGAAATCTGAACTGTGTCAGGAAACTCTTCACTGAAGCACTCTTGGAAAACTACAGATCCATTCACAGCTGTCAAACATAGGTATGTAAACACTTTCTCTTTTCCATTCTTTTTCATAAGCTTTGTTACATTGTTTTCCTTGAGCTGACTGTGGTGTGCCAGCTGTTCCTCTGTTAAGAGCTTTGAAACAATGTTGCCAGACTTTACAAGCTGCCTGGAATAGTCTGATTTTGAGACGGAGTTCAGCACTGCTGCATCCTCATGTTCAAGAGGGAAAGGTAAAGCTGGGGAGTACACTTAGCTTATGTAACACATAGGCTTTTTGGTTAAATGACAAAATTGCAGCTCTTGTGGTATGTATTTAGTCATTGCTTTTCACAAATAAATCGGTGAGATTTAAAGACAAACCAGGGTAAGTTTATTAACAAAATAGAATGACTGCAGTGACCAGTGTCTGGATCCAGTAGCCATAAGATGCCCGTTCTGGTCCCAAGCCATCAGCTTACATTTTCTTCTGTGTTAAATCAAACTTGTTCTGCAGTTGAAAGGTGGAATTAGATAGCGAAGTGTGCTGTGCAAACAACATTCAGAATACTGAACAAAGTAACGCAGTATTTTTAGATGTTGCAGTGCTTGAACTTTTTTCCTCTCTATTTCTTGGTGTGTTCCCATTAGCATTTAAAAATAAACTATACTGAATAAAACAGTCCTTTAGAGTGGTGGGGCTTTTTAACTGCGTTGTGCACCAACACGTTTGTTATCATGTTTGCTAAAGGGATGATAAAAGGAATGAAAATGGTATGTTGCACAGTCTGGTTTTTTTAATTATCAAAAGAAATTGAATAGCAAGGAACCCTGAGAACTCATCTAGTTCACATTCCTTGTTCAATCATATAGGAGTGACTTGAACCTTTAATTATGGTAAAAGCAATATGAAGGTGGGCTGTTATTACTGTGTTTTGTATCTCCTTTCGAAGAAACTCAGAATATATGTACACATCTGACTAAGTCATGCCATGCCACCCCAAGCATGATTTTGTAATTAGGCATCCTTTCTAGCCATGTGTTTGCCAGCATTTTTCTCGTCATGGACCAAAACTGCAGTGTTTGTAGACTCTAAATAACCAAGGAGGAGTTGTTCAGAGAACAGAAAACAGTATTCTCCTCCACTTCTGTGGGAAGGTCACAAGGCTTTCCCAGGGTTTTATCTGGTGTCTAGCCTAGAATGTCTTAAGATGATTTCTCTCCTCCAGATCATCACCAGCTGACTTGTATTTATGAGAGAAAAGTGGCAAATTCATAAATGTAGTTCAGTAAACATATTTTCTTGCTGTTTCCTTATAGACATCCCCAGTGTATTAAAAGTTTATATAAAATAAGTGTGAAAAAAGGGTTTTGTGAACATTGATGCTTGGCAAACTGTTTTTGTTTTTCCTGTGCTGTGTGGACGGATTGGTTGTTGTAGCTGCTTCACTATAATTTACTGTTATATAATAGTTTCATTTATTGCATTACATGTTCATTGTGAATGTGTGTTACAGAAACTATTTCTAGCACATTTTAGTGTAGTGATTTCTAATAGCCTGAATTATTTGAGGATTAAATTTTGATAATATTGGGTTCTTATGTACGCTGAAAAACAATATGCTAGCATTTGGTGCTGCCACCCTTTCCCTCACCATACTCCCACTGAATTTCACTATATTTGCGTGTTTCCGGCATGTCTTTCATTGATTACACCATCTTAAACAGAATATCCTTAGTAATTAAGCCTGGTAATGACAAACTGGGAATCTAATTCAGCTGGACTTCTTTAAGCAGGTCACTAACAGTGGCATTAAAGAGAAATTGTAATTTTTTTCTTAAGAAAAAACTGGAAAAAAAGAAGACGAACAAAAATTCTGAAACTGTAGAAAACTTAGAATGACCTCAAAAAATATTAAAACCAGCTAATGGAAAAAGATCTGGAAGGTATCCTACTAGAAGGAGAGCAATAGGCTCTAGACAATGGGAAGGAGAAAAAGGAGTAACTTCTGTTAGGTCTAAAATGTTTTACTTCATAACTAGGAAAGAGTGTAGTTCCTGCTTTTGAATTTTGTTTAAACACTGTGTCACAGGGATAAAATTTCTTTTAAAAACATCAGTTTTGACACATTGTGATGCAGCTGTTGGTATAAACAGAAGAACTGGGATCTTGGTGAGGAAATTCTCTGGGAGTGAGTGGGTTAGTTAGTATAGTTCCTCTATAGGCACTGCAGCTGTACTGATTAGTGCTAACTGAGATTTTCTTTTTTCACATATCTAATTTGTTTTTACTGCAATCTCATTACTGGATTCTTACTTCCTTCTATAGTAAATCACATGCGTTGATTTAAAGTCAAACCAAATGCTGCAAGCCAAAGCCAGTCTTTTAGTAGATGATGAAATACCAGCACCTACTTTAATGAGTCTTCTCATACAGAAACTCTTGTGGGGCAATACCATTACATATGCCCATTTTCTTGTGACTTGTGCTCAGAAAGGCGTAGCTGAATAGATTCTTTCATATTACTTACCCATTGTATTCCATTCTTCATTTTGGAGGTTTGATGCCTTTCTCAATTACGATGTAGAATTGTTCTGTGAAGTTGGTTTGCCAGTTTGTGTGAGATTTTTGAGTTCTTCACGAGCAGGCAACGTTTCTATTTGGTGTTAAGCCAAGACAGCACAGTCTGTATGCACTGTGCTATGACAGCTGCATATGTGTTTCCCTGACACAGTTTTCGACAGGAAACTTGCACTGCTTGGATCAGTTGATCAGTTGGATCAGGAGCATTCTGACTGGCAATTTATTTTCATAGAAAAGCTCTGTGTATTTTTTCTGGAACTTGGGTTATAGAGGTGGTTGTTCTATGAGCTCGCTGCTGCTGAGCCATTTATTAGCTGTAAACAGAACCATTCTGAATTTTAATTGAAGACTTCTGAGGGAAGAGGTAGGGAATTGCCTGTTACTGTAGGTTAGTTCAAATGAAACCTTAGGATACTTTGTGTCCATGAAATGTTATGAAAGAATTCTTTAGGAAGGCATCTACAATAGGAAAAGCTGGCAACAGCTGCCAGGTATCACGTGGGGTTTTACTCTACAGCCATCTTGGGGCCCTCCCTCGGTCTGGGAATAACTAAAAGGAAAGGTGTGGGCAAACGGTGGCATTAGACTTGTGCTGCTTTTTGCTTTCCTTGCTCATTCCTACATATCACCAATTAGTGTAAGAAATTCTTGTTTGCTGTGCTGTTTATCTCAGAAGTCTTTGCTCTGTATCAGGATTTAACTATAATTCATGCTGTAATATGGGATTGTGATCTGAGCAGTGAGATAAATATTGTTGGCAACTCCGGTTGAAAAACAGCAGGCTTTTTGAATGGAAGCTTTGTGTTGAGCAGTTCAGCCTGCTTAATCAGTGCTTCTTTTGAATTATGCCTTCCCTGAGGCTCTAGAAAGCTGTGCTAGGATAGGAACTGAAGCCAGCATTTTGCCAAAGCACTGTCTGAGTATTTTGGCAGACTGCAGGGCCTCAGTAGAAGGCTTGGGCAGTGTTAATTCATGCTGCAGTTCTGGAGCTGTTCAAGTGGAGGGTAGGGCGGAGGTAGGGGCTTGGCTTTCAATTCTTGAAAGAAAACCCCACTCAAACACCACAGTTTTAGCTTTGCTTTGTTAGAAGAGTTTGAGTCATACTTTTGAGTTACAAGCATGCTCCAAAGTGGCTGTGTCTTGCTGTCACACGAAGATTTCCGTGAAGATTTCTGTTTTGCTGTCGCACGTTAGTAACTTCCGGAAGAGAACAGGTTGTGGCTTATTGACTACAGCCTATTTCAGGCAGAAGTGGTGTTTTATTATGTAATATGCATTTTAAGTTATAGCCGGAGTATTCTCAGCAAGTTATTTCTAACTTTTTCGTAGCGTCTATAAAACATGGAAGCGTCACATGCGCTCATTATCTCCAAACATGTTTATTAAACAAGTCCTGCTCAGTACTGGCTGAAAATCTTTCTCAGTCTGTAGCTATTACAGACTCTGAAATCAAAGGCTCAGATTCTTTTTGAGACCTCTTAGGAGCAGATTATTCACAGCTGACACCCACCTCTCAAACTCCTGAGTGTCCTGCTCAAGTGTCCTGCTGCCAGCCTGCACTGCTCTGACTGGCTTCCCATGGCAGCACAATCTCAGGTAGGCCCAGTGAGCTCTGCACCTGCAAGGATGCTTCTGTCAAGATTGTATGATGTTTAAAAGTTTGGGGAAAGTGAGTGCTAGCTGTGAGCCTCAGTTTTATCCATCTAGATTCATCCTTCCATCTCTGTCCATTTGTACCACTTCCTTGCTTAGCATCTCTGACTGTCCCATGATGCTGGATTTGAGGGGTAGAAGGAATAACCTTTTCTAGTTGCTGGACAGGGTTCTAAATGACAGTTTCCCTTGCTTTCCCACAGATAACTACAAACTTATTTTTTGCTTTTTGCTAGATTCATTTAAGAAATCCCTCTGTTTAATATTTTCACAAGTAACTTTTTATGATTCCTAATGTCACGCTCGATATCCATAGATAATAGAGTTTTTCAGCTCACTAGAAATTGATATGGCTTAGTTGTTCAGTCAGTAACTTTGACAACCAGTAAATTTTCTGGGGAACAGGATGTTTTCACTGGTTGCTGGAAGTATGATCTGACACATTAGTCCTGCTCCAAAAGGCCAGGATGCCTTGTGATTAGCTGCTTTCAGAATAACTTCTGATGGAGTTTAAAATTTTTGCATATTTCAATGGCACCTAAATAATGAGAAAGCATTTAACTTCCTAAGAAATAACTAGAAGAACAAAATGTTAGGAATCCTCTGTACTGTGACCCCTATTAGTTTTGTTCTAGTTAGGACAGATCTCAGTATTGCAGAAAAGCCATAATGCTAAAGAATGGCAGTGGCTGCTGAAAAAAAAGGTAACTTTTGTTGTATCTTCCAATCAACAACCAGATTAGCACGGAAAAGTGTTTATCTCCTATGAAAAACAAAAAATCCCATGTATTTTCCAATCCAAAGGATGAAAAGGTGGATTAAATTGTGCACTGCAGTTTTTTCCTGCCTCACCCTTTGTACGCTTGCCCACATCATGTTAGATAAATGATGTAGTTTTAGAGTCCCATTTGTATCACATTTGTGTGGTCTTCACTTTTATCTAACAATGATTAGGAGGTGTCTTCAGGTGTCTGGTAGCTGACCTTTTCCACTGACTTCTAATTGACCTAATCAGGATAATTTATTTTGCCGGATTATTCCTCTCTAATGCTGGATATATCTGGTATCCTTCATAAGCTTGGCAGTGTGACCTCTTGGAGAATTATTTTCAATGTTCTAGGTATCTGTCCTATGAAACAAAGTAGAAGGTAGCTGAGAAATTTCCTGTTCTGCAAGAGAAGTACATCTGTATCTATATTATTATATATTTTTTAAAGAGGCTGCAGATATTTTCCTCTGGCCATTTACAGTGTGTGCTTTAGTGGGCTTAAACAAAGAACCTGGCCTGATTAATATGTATTGCAGCCTACTGAATCACCCGTATAGGCAGAGCATAACTTATACTTTCTTTAGCATGAATGCCTGCACTTGTTTTCCTTGAGATGCCATTTGATTCATATTTTACCTGCACATATGAAACTGCTTCCTTTTTCAGTTTTTAAATCGAGGTTTTTAGATTTTTAACTTTTTTTCTTTTATTCTGCATTTTCATATGTTTGCTTATCTGCTGGAGGTTTTTATCTCCTGGAAAACCAAACCCTTCCTAAAGAAATACTCACTTCTTACTATCCTGTATGGTTTGTATTATCTTCTCCTTTACCCTTCAGTGGCTATTTCTGTGGGCAGAAATAGAAGTGTGCTCTTTTTGCTTGTACTTCTGAATTTGAAAGTGTTGCTGAATGAGGGGGTGGTCAAACTCCTGGATATATTCTACCTGGGAATATGACCAACTTCGTGGGTGAAATCCTTGTGGCTCGTGTTTTGTCTGAAACTGTTGGAAAATGTGTATATCTGTGTAGGACTGTCATTCATAATTCCTTGATCCTGGGAAGAGTAGGTACGGTGTAGCTATGTGTTTCAGATGTTAAGGTTAGGCTGTGAGGAAGAAGGTGTGTCCCATAGCGGTCAGAATTGTCGTGTTTGGGAGGATGCTGGGCATTGCTCTGCATTTCCTATTTATAAGTTAGTTTAAAAGCGTAGCAGTTAACTTGGAAGCCACTGTGGCTTAATATATTTATTAGAGGAGGAGGGGAATGGTTGAGGATGGAGTAAGTAGTATGGAACTGCTTAAAGGAATTAAAAATGCTTGCTTTATTTTCTCCAGTTTACTCTAGAGTTTATTCACTTTATGGAGATGTTTGCTTCACTGCTCTAATTTGAAAGCAGCTTCTGATGAGAGTGCAAAGAGGTAACTTGTGAGGCAAAAGCTCTTGTTCCCAGGAGAGGGATGAGTCCTCTGAGAGAGTTCAACTGTTTTTATCACATAGCATTGCAAATTTGTATTTATCTACAGTACTTCCTTACCATGCAGCATGAAAATGTTAGGAACTGATTGAGGGAATAGAGATGGTGCTGTGCTTTTTGCACAGAAGTTGAAATTGCACAAAGATCCTCCCATATGGGGACTATTGGACAACCATCTGCAACATTCCTGCTTTTATTCTTTTTTTTTCCAGTTCCATGCTGCCTTTCATTTGTTTATGTAACTGAGCCAACCTTTGAAATTCAGCTGCCTCTTTGTTGGTTTGGTGATGCTGAAATGCAAATGCAGTTGCAAAACTAACTGCTGTTTCATTTCCTGGCTTCTCCATTCCTAGTTTCTCCTGGTTTTCTGGAAACAAAGTCCAGAGTCTGCTGTTCCCTTGCCTGGCCTGTTATGCAAGGTTCTCACCACATCTGGAGGCCTGTTGCTTCCCTTTTGTGCCCCTTTTCTGGGGCTTTATTTCTGGGATTATAATTTTCTGCCTGGCATCTCCCATTATAACTCATTCTCGCAATGCTTTGTGTGCCCATCAGTTCATGCTCTCAAAATGCTGCCGTTGTAGCAATTCTGAAAAATTCTGAAAAATGGCTGTAGAGCACCTTCAGCCAAATAAAAGTGACATCAGTGGAGGCTAAAACCTACCAGCCTGTGTTTTTGTACCTAATTTTGCAGATTCTTACATATCTTGAGGGCTCTTAAAATAAGTTTGATCTTTCCAAGAAAGAGGCACTCCTTAGACATTGATCCTGTAATTCCTTAAAATTTCTCTACAGTTGAAACTTAAAACATCATAACAGTAAAGTGTCAGGTAAAGCAATTGAAAGTAACCAAGGGGTGTTTCCTTTTTTCTTATTTATGTTACAGAAAAGCCCCAGAAGTCGCAGAAAGTGTCATTTTGACCAAAACTAAAGCAAGCGAAGTCATACATTTCCCTAAGAAAAACAACAGTGCAACTCAGAACATTTTGGTGAAGTGCTTATTCATTAGTTCTCTTCCCCCAGCACCGCAGTTACTTGAGTTTCTGAAGTGTTGTCATGATATGTTTATGTTACATTTATACGGCTCTGGCAGCTTTTAAAAAAGCACTTCTGATAAAGTGCTGACTAAGCAGGAACATTGTTTAAGTCTCTGTCTCGTGTTTGGACAGAGCTGACATGTGTCTGATTGACCAGTTCTTCAAGCATTCAGGTGCTGCTGGAGCCTCGGAGCAGGGTGAGGCCATTCACTGCGCTCTGCCCACACCGACCAGGAATGTGGTTATTGCCTTGCTGTAGTGTGGTGGTAGTGCTGGTGTGACAGGATTACTGAACTTATTCCTCTGCGCTCCGGATCACTTTCTCAGTTTTTCTGCTAGAACAGATGGAGTGGCACATAAAACACTCTTGAAGTTTAAGTTTGTGTAGTGCCTGGGTGAAAAAAAAAATTTTAGTATGAATTGATGTGCACTTGCAGAATGATCAAATCTGTACAAATGCGTTATTGCCTACCAAGAGACCTGCAGTGTCTTCTTTTTCTGTCTGTGGGGGATTTGGACTCATTTTCCCCGATGCCCATGTCAACTCCAATCACAGGCATGCAGCCTCAACAGAAAGGAAACAGTTTACATTAAAGACTGCTGTATTCTCCTCAAACCTGAGGTAAAGGATGTAAAGCTATGAATGGAACTGAACAGCTGTGATCCATATACTCCATCATTAATGCATTTTTGAATGCATTTTTGAATCCCCTGCTAGGAACAATGTAATTGTTTTAAGGCGTGTGGGTGATTTTGCAGCAACTTTAGATCTGCTCCAGTGTAGGTCTTGCACAAATCTCTTTTGAAATGCTGTTTGCCTCTAGGAATAAAAGGGACATGTGAGCTGTGTAATTGCTTGCCAGCCATGCAGTGAGGCAGCACCCTCCTTAGACACAGACACGGGCACACCTCTTTATCTCTGAGCACCCATCAACGTGGATGCAAACAGGTGACACGTAAGCCTCTTGGCTGTGTGCTGAAGAGGTGGTGCTGGAAAAGTACTCCTACTGGAAGTACTATCTCGAGTGTGCCCTAACTATTCCTTTTGCAGAGGTTGGGGTAAGTGGTATACCTTACATTAAACTGATGTGCTTGAGGACTGTCTGATTAGGGGCATGTTCAGATTTCCTAAATTTTACACTGTGTGTATGTATACGTGTTTTTATTTGCAGGTCAATGCTTTTGGTTTTTTGGCTTGAGTTTTTATTTATTCATCTCTTTTGCCTCCTTCCTTTATCCTTCTCTCCATCAGCTAAGTAGCAGCACAGGAGTTGCATATTTTGTGTAAGGCCACTTCAGGAAGCATAGTCCCTATTTCCATACTGCATGGGGGAAATCCTGCATGCCAAGACAATGCCCTTAATTTATACATCAGCAAATCTGCCATAGTCTGGAATGTTTTATAACACAATAGTGCCGTGATATTTGTGTCCCAGAGGCAAAAATATGAACCTGTTAACACTGATGTCTGTAACGTGAAAGTACCTCAGACTAGGAAATGCAGGGAACAAGACGAGCACTTGATTTGCAGAGAATCCCTTCTTGACAAGGTATGATCTGTGTGTGTGGAGGCTCCAGAGCAGCACCTTGATAGGCACAGCTCAAATTATGCCTCCGGGAATCCTGTCAGCCATGGAAGAGGCCACTGGAGCTTTTCCAGCACTTGCTCATAGCTCCTGTCCATCTGCATACCAGGCAAAGCGCAAAGCCAGAGCTGAATGGGATTTCAGGAGGGATTTACAGCAGGCAAAACTGCGGAGGGCTCGATGTGGATCAGTTAAAACTGTGTCCATTAGTGAATTTTTTTTTAACCAAGGAGTTCTTACTCTTAGAAGCTAGATTTGGGAATGATTTACTTTCGGCGACCTGGTGAGTTCTAATTGTATAATTAATTTTCTCTGAATCTTCCTTTTCTACCTCCTACTCTCCTAATATATGAGGTATAGAAATGTGGAAGGAAAGACTGGAAAGTGTGAAGCTCTAAAGCCTAATTTTAAAAAAAAGCACAATTGGAAGGAAAAAATGGGATGGGGTTTTAGTAACAGGGCCATGATTTTTAAAAAGTTCACAGCAGTTTTTGCTTGAATATACTTTGCAACAAATATATTTTTATTTCTGTTATGTGAAACTGGATGTGTCTGGGCACTAGGACTGCAGGTCTCAGATGGAGGGTGGAGATCACTTTTTAAATATTTGTACAGGGAGGAGGACAAAGCTTGAAACTGCTATGAAATTAGCTCTTTACAGCTCTCCAAGGATAGGTTAACTGTGCAGGGTTTCACAAGAACCACTCCCTCGAGATATTTGAATAATAGATTGACATTATGGGGTGCAGTGAGAGGTGTGTGCATTTCAAAACCAAAGGCGAAAATTTCCTTCTCAAGCAAATCCTTTAAAAGGCATTATTAGAAGCCCTTCCTGTGAAGGGTTCCTTGTCCTCTGTCAGTCCTTTGGAAATTGTATTTCTTACCAGCCATGCGGAGGTTTCAGTGGGCCAAATGATGTGGCAATTTTGTCCAAATCAGATAGGACACGAGGAATACCTTTAGGTTTTACTTCCCCAGTGCCTGATCTTGACCTTTCTGTTTTGGCCAGAGCTTTCACGCAGCCCTGTCCGGTGGAAGGTGAAGCTGAACTGTAACAGTTCCCTACAGCTCCATGGAAGAGCTGCAGTGACCTTCCTTCCTCTGTGCAGTCTTGCACAGGGTGCATAATAAATCAGCAGTGTTTAGGTGCACTGTCATTTGTGCTTGTTATTAAAAGTATGTTCTATACAACTATATATATAAAACTATATGTATACATACAACTGTATATATATAGATATATCTATATATATAGATATATATGTATATATATACATAAAACTGTAACAACAAAGTATGTTCTATACAACTACATACATAAAAGTATGTTATATATATGTATATATATACATACAACTGTAACAACAAAGTATGTTCTATACAACTACATACATAAAAGTATGTTATATATATGTATATCTATACATACAACTGTAACAACAAAGTATGTTCTATACAACTACATACATAAAAGTATGTTATATACAACTATAGCGACTCAACAGAAAACCAACAAGACAAGGCAAATACCTCTGTGCAGGTGGAACAGCGCAGTAAAAGGTGTGAAGCAAGCTTGTCTTTGTGTAATATACTGACCCTAAGATTTACATCTAAGTCTTTTAAAGCAACAATTAATTTAGGGATATTGAGACTGAAAGAACATGTGCTTGAGTAGAGGATGAGCTTACACAGCTCTTTGCCCCCGGGGAACATCTGAGGGCGAAGGAAACACCATGTATGAGATGGAAGTCTAAATCAAATGCAGTCTTCAGAAAAATCCAGCTCTGTTTTTTAAAATATTTTTCCCTTTCTTCTGGTACATTTCAATGGACAGACTTCGTAGAGGTACAAGGCAGGTGATCTGGTTTTACTTTTTTTCCTTCCCCAAAAGGGGACAGGATTTAAAAAATGAAAAAACACAGCCCACCACCAACACACAGACACA
>VZRQ01002703.1:32365-151670 GCA_013397975.1 Machaerirhynchus nigripectus | reverse complement strand
CCCCCCCCCGCCAAATTATTTCTGCTGATATGTGCAAATGTGTCTAATGGATCAGTTTCTCCTGAAAATGTTCTTATGTCAGTGTTTGGGCTTCCTGTTCAACTTGCTTCCTTGAATATGCTGCTCCTTCAAACCTGTGTGGTGGATGTCGTGGTGCATGTATGTAATAAGTTCACTGATAACTCCTGCTGCAGGGTTCTCTCTTTCAGCCTTCTACTCTATTGCAAAACTTTGGTTAAAACACAGCAGTAAGAAGTGAATTAGCTGGCTGTGGTGTAGTAGTGAGTGTGACCGTCACCTCCATCACCTAAACCCCCTTTCCTGCAAGCTTTTACTGGCATTGATGGCATAATGTGAAATATGCCTTGGACGGGAAAGGGAGGCTTCAAGACTTTTCAAAAAGAAAAAAAAAGTGTCAGCTGCTTTCCACTGACTCTTCAGCTGGAGAATATCTGGGGTAAACCTGACCAGTGTCCGCTTTTTAGTAAGCCACTTATGGCCCCATCAACTAGTCACAGTTCTGACTTGTAACCAAGAGCAGGGCAATTACAAAGGTGAAGCTTTAAAGATAGTTAGGGTTTTAGCTGAATGGTGGCAATTGACGCCCACACACTGGAAATACTGAGTGTTCCAGACCTCATGCTGTGAGCTGATAGTGATGAAATGGTGTTTTGCCGTTGATGCAAACTACTGCAGTGTTTTACTTGAAATTACTTTAGTTCAAGCTGCAAGTAGTTCCAAAAATACCTACAGTTAAAACAGCAGATTTTACTCTTTTAAATTTTTATTTCATCATCTGATTTTTTTGTGGTTTTGGCATCTGTTTCTGTCCTTCAGAAGAGGCAATTTTATGCCAGTTTTCTGTTGCTTCTAGAGTGGTTATTCTAGGCTTATCTTCTCACGTTCATGTCTAGAACACAGCACAAGGCAGCTTTCTACTGTTTGTTTTGGGGGAGCAGAGGCTAAGCAGCTACTCAACAGGAAAGTGCCAGTGCATTTACTTCAGTTTTTCTAGTACACGTGAAATCTGCCAGTGATTTTTGCTACGCATTTTAGCTGTTCCTGCACTTAGATCAGACTATAGAGAATATGATTATTTTTTTAAAAATAGAGGGAAATTTCTTATATGTGTATAAGCCATGATAAAAATGTATATGTGCGTTTAATGTCAATTCAGGATCAAGATTTAGTTTGAATGGTGAACAAGCACTAAAATAAAAACTTCAAAAACTGAAAGTTGTTCCTCAAAACAAAAAACCCAATGACAAGAAAAAGCTTTTTCAAGACTGAAAAAGAGCAATTAACAGAAAATTACTGTAATTTTTGTTTAAATATAGTGGACAGTCTGGAAAAAATATCACGTTTTTTCATACGTTAATAATGCCATAATGAGTGTGTGGCCAGTATTGCACTGCTACAATTAAGTAGCTTTTGCCAGCTTCCATGTCGATTAAAAACAGTTCTGCAGTTCATGTTCCAGATGTCTTAAATACTTTGACCTTGATTTTCAGTCTTGCCTTATGAAGTTAAAATTGTGTTGCCTTCCCTTTCAAGTAAGAGGAATGTAATAAAACTAAAGATGCATTTTTTCAGTCACAACTGAATTTGGTATTGGTAATTTGTGTCATTGAGTTTAAAGTGAATTTGGTATAAAGGAGCACAGAACTGGCCCCACCACTCGCTGCTATGTAGTTCAGGTAGTGATTTGTATTTTAAACGTTTGTCAGAAGTCCTGGCAGACCTCTTGACTGACTATTCCTTTTCGCTTTGCTTTTCAAGGTGCCTCCTGAATTCTCACTATGTCTGATGGGGACTACGATTACCTCATAAAATTCCTAGCACTCGGTGATTCTGGAGTAGGAAAGACCAGCCTTCTTTACCAGTATACAGATGGCAAATTTAATTCCAAATTCATCACAACGGTGGGCATTGACTTTCGGGAAAAGAGAGTGGTGAGTTCGTATAAAGAGTGTGCTACTTGAAAATGGTGTCTCTGTGTGTAGGCCTGCAATCAGTGTTATTGTGTGCTTAATTCTGTGATGGGACAGGCCTCATTTGACATGGCTATTTTTGTCATTGCTACGTACAGACCCCGTTTCCCCAGTAGTTAAAGAGCTGGTACTAAGAAACCACTTCTTTCTGCTCAGCAGGTGATGATGAGTGTGCCTACTCTGTGAGTTGTGCACGCACTACCTGGAGTGGCACTTTTACTGCTGAACTCCTTTCACAAGGAAGGACTGAACTGCAGTAAGATGTTTTTGCTGGGTATGAACTGAAATGGCTACTAAACAAAGATGGAGTTTTTTAAAAGATGTGGATAAAATGGTACATGGAGCTGATCTGGCTTCCTAAGCAGTCACCACTACCAAAAAGAGTTATGAAATACAAGGTTGCTTTTTTCATCCCCTGAATTGTTATTAAACTAAGCAAAGGTACTTCTGGTATGAAGCTGAGCACTAGAGTATGTTAACCAATTGATTGCTGGTCCTTACTGCTCTGAGAAATGGAGTTGGCACAAGCTTTTTATTGTGTACAAGTATTGAATGTCTTTCATTGTAGCCTAGCGATTTCCTGTGTCCAGAAATCTGGGTGGTGTAATGGGCATTGTGCAGACTGGTTTTTGGTGCATTACATGCACCACAGTAGTTCACGGACTAGATATCTTAGTTAAATGCCAAACTGGTCTCTTGAATAAGTCATTGTTCCTTTTGTGGGATTATAAACATGGTGGTTTACTTGGTCAGCACAGCTGATAACTCAGGGTAAGGTTTAGGCTTCAGAGTCTGAATCTTATAATACATAAACTTGCTGAATTTGTGGATCTCTTAAGATATGTTTGTAACTCTTGTAATCTTAGGTACAATGACATTTGAAGGTAAAGAAGATGACCTAACATGAAGAAATGAATTTATTTTTATCTAATCCTTCCAAGACTAATAGATGCCCTTATTTATATTTTCATGCTGAGCAAACTCTTCAACTTTTATTTTTATCATCCAATTTCTGCTTTATAAGCTGTGATCTGATAAGATCTACCCGCAGCAATTTTTCAGCAGTATTTTGGCAGCTAAGTAGAGATGTCATTATCTCTGAGCATATTCTGTTTGCTAATGAGGTTCTGCTAGTACTACAAATACATTGCCAGATTGCATTGTTGCTTTCTCATATTTAATTTTGGATATGATGTAAGGTAGTAAGAAACCCAGAAAATCACAATACTAAAATTAATCTTGTCTCATGGCTCTAATATCTGTCTGGAGTCCATAGTCTATTGGGTACTGGTTTTGCAGTTTCACTTTTACCCTTACTTTTAAATATTTAATTGGATGCAGTATTAAAATGCATCTCATACTACTTTTGTCTTACAAAGCATAGGATTGAGTTATAGCTGGGATCTGTGCATCAGCAGTGCTACTTTTGCTGCATTTAATGACTTTAAATGTCAGTTATTCTGTATTCTGTAGCAGCTGGACTGGTAACAGTCTTGTGAATTTACCTTCTACAGGTGTATAGACCCAATGGGCCAGATGGTGTTGGTGGCAGAGGACAGAGGATCCATCTTCAGCTCTGGGACACTGCAGGGCAGGAAAGGTATGACTCAAGATGGCAACGTGAGCTTACTTTAAAAGCGATGGAACATTTCATATGAATACCCATTAAACTATAACCGTAATTTACAACTGTAGAACACAAAAACAGTAATTCTTGCTTTTTAGTCTTTTTTTTCATAGCCAACGTATATAGATACTTTTAAAGCTTTTATTTTTAAAGTTCTCCTTAAGTTTCTGCAAATATGTTGAGGTCTTGGGCAAGTCAGACACATAAAAGCATCTCAAAGGATTCTTTTCTACTGGCCTATCAAAAGACTAGCGCTCTTGTGGTTCTTGGTTTTAAATTCAAGGGCTGAGGTGTATAGGGGATACATTTTTGTTCAAAGTTAGAATTTCATTATTGTTTTAATTTCTGAATCTTGATCAAGGCATGCTTTATAGTAGAAGACTGTTTAAAGCTCTCACACGCAAGTCTCCTTGACTCCTTAGGCCTTGATTAGGCCACGCTAATGTTAGCAATTTTTCTTATGCAGTCCCTGCCTCAGCAAAACAACTACGAATATTTCCTTCTGGCTAATTCAGTCTTAGGTTACCTCAATTCTTCTATGACTGTATGCAATTATGTTTTCAAAGTAACTTGTCAGATGAGCAAATAATTTCATTTTGCTCGTCTAGGTTTCGTAGCTTGACGACTGCTTTCTTCAGAGATGCCATGGGGTTTCTTCTACTCTTTGATCTGACAAATGAGCAAAGCTTTCTGAATGTCAGGAACTGGATAAGTATGGCGCTTTTTTTTTTCCTTTCTTTCTTTGCATGGGTAGAATGGGGAGTGGGGGTTACGTTTATAAATACAGAGTCTCGCTGAGATCTTAAAATACTGGCTTTTATGGCTTTCTCAGTAAAACAATGTAAATGTTGTATTCATAATTGCAGTAGCTGCTAGTGATGGCTTCTAGGGCTCACCTGAAATTCAGCTTTGCCTACTGAACTTGAATCTTAACCTATATAAAAGAAAGCTGAGACAATATCCCATCCCTGGCTCTGGTGCTGTTCAGTAATTTAAGTGTGTGGGAAGCCCGTGCAAAACTATTTTGACTCACCTGAAGCTTTGTCAGCAAAACTTAATGGAAGGCAAATGTTACTTGGCTGGTATGTCTCAGCAAAGGAGTTCCCAAATCGCATCATCCATCTGGAGAGGGAAGCAGATCCTTTCCTGGCAGCTCACTGTAGATGCTTAGTGAGTGTAACTCCTTAAGCTGCAAATACACAAGTTTCTGTGCTTTGTCAGGCTTCTGTTTCCCTGGGTGTTTCACTGGGTGTGTGACGGTGGAAGCCCACCTGTTCTCTGGTTCCTCAGTGCGACGGCAGAAGTCCTGTGAGCTAAGAGGGAACATGCTTGGTTTGTGGTAGTGTTCCTAGGGAGCTGTATGTGTGGCAGTAAGTTGTGACCCCTCTTCGTGTTGGTGCTGCCAGGTCAGCTACAAATGCATGCGTATTGTGAAAACCCAGACATTGTGTTATGTGGAAACAAGAGTGACCTGGAAGACCAAAGGATGGTGAAGGAGGAAGAGGCTAAGGAACTTGCAGAAAAATATGGGTAAGTAACTTTCTTCCAATTATTGCTGTGTTTAGAGCAGAATGAGATATTTTCTGTAATGCTTTTTTCTGTTTACTGAAAGGTTATTGTGAGAATAAGCATTTTAGAATGCTTAACTGGCTGGCATGATACATATTTTTTGTCTGCGATGAATATTTTCTGCATTGCTTAAAAATAAATACTTAGAACTGCAATAATCCTGCACTGGAGATTGGTTAATCTTCTTTGCTTGGCAGTAAACAGAGTAAATTTTCACAAACATTCTGGAAAAGACAGAGAATTTAGCTAGAGAGGCAGGTAAATAATGGGGTCACTTCTTTGCTCTTACCTGTGCTGAGGCATCTGCACTCTCACAGGCTCCCAGGGAGTCTGAAAACTGAGTTAGACCAGTAGGAAGACAGAGTAGCCTTGCCCTTGCCCTTCCCCTTCCTGGCAGGCACAGGTCATGTGTCTCTGAGGGAAGTATGTGAAATCTTTGTTCCTATCAGATATTAATTTGTACTTTTATATTCCCTTAACTCTTTTCATGGGGCTCATCTTTGAATTACATTTGCATTTCACTGAGAATCAGAAAGGCACTTCTGAAGGAAATAATCTGATGCATTTATTGTGTTTTAATTCATGTAATGAAGCAATTTTCTAGCTCATGAACTGGATTCCTTCTCAACTGAAAACTTAAAAAGTTAAATGATGTGCTCCAACCAGTAACCCACCTTCAGTCTGGAGGGATAGAGTAGAACTACTCCAAAGTAAATCCCACAAGACAGGCGTAGCATGACACTGGCTCCTCAGTGCAAACTGCCTTGTTCTGCAGGTCTTCTGCTGTGTCATGAGGTTCGCAAGGCACAAATTAGTTTGCCTTGACCTTGAAGAATCATTGGAGGCAAATCAGAAGCAATCCATCTATGAGAGAGAAATGGGTTTAGTGCAGTAATACTTTATTACTTTTTCCTTCTCCTGTGAAAATGCTTGCTTGAAGTCCATGTCACACAGACAACAGCAAGTTCATGTGGTACTTTACCCAGCTACTTGTGAAGGAGCAAGAGGTTTTAAACAGCAGCAGATGGCATGTGACCATATCCTAAATCTCTTTGCATGTGACTTCTGAAAATAATTTATGAAGTATATATCTTTGTGGCTGAAAATGCAACTTAATTTAGCAATAGTGAGCTAAAAGTCAAGGTTGTGGATCACATGCAATCTGTAGGCAGTTGCAAAGTTCTCTGCCCTGTAGAGGTGACAGGATAGCTGGCAGGAGTCACTTTCTGGTGGTGGGAGGCAAGAAAAATCCTGCAGCAGTAAACAGTCTTCTGTTAACAAAAGTGTGAGATAGTGAATATCCCCTTCTATGGAAGGGCCTCATACTGATATGTGATGTATTTGAAACAGATTGCAAGAGACCTGCACAGAGACAGTAAGACACTTTTGGCCGCTCACTGAGTCTTGGAAGTTAAGTAAGAAATACTTAAAATTCTGAAGTGACAGTATCAGTTTCCTGGGCAGTAATGCAAATGCAGCTGCTGTAGCACCATGCTGTGGGGACCACAAAGCCGAGATGGCCGCGGCCCATGGACCCGCAGTGGAACATCCTGATCCCCAACAATAAAGAAAACAAGCAATGTACTTTAGAAACCAAGGTGCCAGAAACTTTTGACAAGGAAAAAGTGGTCTGAGCACTGAGATTTCTTTTTTTATGTAAGAAAGTTTAGAGTTGTGGTGTCAGTAGAAGAAAGTCACCCTCTGTAGTGGTAAGAGTACCACACTGTGAGTCTTTACTGCCTTGCCTGCAGAGAAATGGCCATACCAGCATTCCTTCTCTTGCAATTATTTAATATGTCCTTACGTGCACCAGTGTTCTCCTTACTGATTTCTGTTCACATCAGCTCTGGACTAACTGCATCTCTTGCATGGAACGGAGTTTAAAAAAACAGACCTCGGGAGCATAACACTGGGAACTCATACTGACAAGCGCCTCTGTAAACTGTGGACTCTGTTAATGCTTGCCCTTCTGCCCTACCTTCAGTCAGCCTCTTCATTCATTTCTTTTGCATTTCAGACCACTGAGCACTTACTGTCTGTCTTCTTTTGAGTAGCAGTGACAGTCTTGGTGTAATTTCTAAGTGTGTGGCAGTAATCCTGCACTGGTTTTTTTCTCCCATGAGTGACAGCCATGTGATGTAAGTTTATATTTTTTGTCTTCTGCAGAATACCATATTTTGAAACCAGTGCAGCAAATGGGAATAATGTAAGCAAAGCCATTGAAACTCTGCTTGACCTCATTATGAAGCGCATGGAACGATGTGTGGATAAATCCTGGATTCCTGAAGGGGTAGTGCGCTCCAATGGGCACAGCTCTACAGAACAACTGAATGAGGAGCAAGAAAAAGGCAGATGTGGCTGTTAGCCCAGTTCCAATTAAGTTCAATGTGTATGATGAAGTACAGTCGCAGCTTACCTGTTTAACTTCGGGACAAATCGCTTTGTGCAGTTATTTAATGAGCTATATTAATTCTTGATACTAATTTTTATTTGCTTCCTCTCAAACAACACTGACCTTCACTTGCAAGGTCTGCAGTTTATTAGTGGTGGAACAAAGGTTCAAATCAGTTTAGCACTGGATGTTCCAGTAATTCTCTACCGGGGAGGAATTTTCATTACCAAATTCAGAAACATGTCTCTGTGGGCAGCCAGAAAGGGTAGGCTTCTGAATTGAAGGGTTTTCAGTTGCAGTTGGAAGTCTCCATTAACTCCACACAGTAGGCATTTAGTTTAGATATTGTGATGCTTTTGGTGTTTCCTAACAGCAAGATTACCAACTTGGTTCTTGGTTTTAAACAGAAACCTTTAATCATTTCACCAATTAATAACAATCTTAAAGAGCACGTCCTTTGTTTTCCACAAAAGCCTGTGAGTAGCTCTCCTAAACCATCTGTTTTCAGTGGTGAAAACCAAAGGGAAGCTATTCAGTACAGAATAAAAAGCTCCAGAGAAGCACAGGGGTGTGCACACAGAGCACTTAGGGCATGTCATGTAATTGAACATGTAAACTACAACTGTACTATATCAAATATATCCAACGCAGCTTATGAGACCTCCTGGCATCATTTGAATTTCTAGAACGTGCATATACATAAATTTATATGTAAATGGCATAACTGTGCATCTGTTATTGTTTCTTTTATATTGCTACTCATGTTTTAACAGGAATGTAGGGCAACCTAGATGTCAGCAAAATTTCATCAGAGTTGGTGCTTTGCACTGAATTTGTTTTACCAAACACAGATTGAGAATATTTCTTCAAATTTGGACTGAGAAATGAATGATTATTGTCTTCTGGTGAGATGCAGCTAAGATACTAGCTCTGTAGATCAGTATTTCTATGAATTTATAATGCTCATTTTATTCTGCCGACCTTTGTGTCCTGTATGTCTTGGTTATCATATAGTCATTTATGGCTTGTTCATTTCCTTTAGATTGTATTTTAAAAAGTATAGAGTTACTTTTCTTTCCTCCCCCTAAGAATCACATAAATGTAAGTTTTGGTTTCAGTGGATCATGTTACTCTAACCATTTTTATTTATTCAAATGACCTAGGAAACAATCAGTATTTTTTGGGCTTTTGCCCAGACTGATTTATAAGATGTGCCTACTAAACTGTTTTCTACCCTGGCAGAGGTTGTATAATTGTAAGGTATTGCCAATTAAAGTCATAACATGCCAAATTGAGTCTTGTTACAGACCTTCCACAGCAGCTTGTTTACAGAACTCCAAAGCTATTGCTTCTTTAGAAATTATGTGTTTATTTATTTAAATATTCTAACTACTGCAATTTCAGGCAACTATTGATACCAGTTATGAACATGAATTGCAGCATAACAAATTTTTTGAAGGAAGGACCAAAAATGTTTCTAGAACAGGATCTAAGAAAAAAAAATATTTGATGTAGCTTCTGGTTATATTACTTAATACAAGAATAAGTGTTAAAACTTGGTTCTTAAGATATTTTACACAGTAATGCATTGTTCTTTAACAAACACAATGTGTAAATATTAGACTTTTATCACAGCCTACACAGAATATTTTAAAAGTGCAATATAATTTGACTGCTCTGGGGCTAGGACAGAGATAAAAGCAATTTATATGAGTATAGGGTTTTGGTTTTTTCTAGTCCACTTCTAAAATGCTTGTAGACCGGAGTTACTGTCGTTTAATTCAGAGTGCCTTTTGAAGTTACCATCACATCGCTGACCAGTAGAGTAAGAAGCTCTACTGTAAGACACAATGCATTTCAATGTACTTCAGTGTCTGAATTTCTTTTAATGTAACCGTTTGCTTTTCAGAGGGTTGCAGTGGAACTTTGTCATGCATTAACTTAAAATGGGAGTTTTCCTGCTTATAGCTCCATCAGTTCCTGAAAACTTTAAGGATTATTGCAACCAGCTGTTGAGCTAAGTGACTACTGAAATAGTGTAAAAATATTTCCTTTTGAATACTTATGTTTAAATTGGATATTAAATATTAAATACTGAAACTGCCATATTTGTGTCATGCCTATTATTTGTAACTATTTACAAAGAGGATCTACATAAAATTGCTTTGATGTCAGCCTTTGAATTGTGCCATAGGATTTATCTGTTTTAATTATTGTGTGACAAAACTTTTGTTCCCTTTTAAACTCTCATGAGAAATCACAGTTAATGTTTCTTGACAGTAAATTACACTGTTCTTACTAGACCAGTATTAGTTTTAAAAAACAAAGAAACAAGAATTCTTATGTGATGAGAAACTGTTATTTCAAGAAAAGTTGTTTCCATTCAGTGTCAGAGGGAGACACTGATGCGTAATTGAACAAAATTTTGGAAAGGATTTCCCTTAAGATGGATTGTCCCAGGATTTCTTATTATAATACAAAATAGTTAAACATTCCTGATATGAAATTTGCCAGCACTGTTGAACTGAATTGTAACATTTCCTGTTGTCTCAGTTCAATGTCAGTCTGTGTCCTGCACTGTTCCTGTGTGTTGCGAGGTTTCTTTGTTCAAATGTGTCCAAGGTCTGTGCTGTGGCCGAGATACTTCTTGGTGACTCTCTCTTGCGCTGACCAAACCAGTCAGATGGGGCCCGGTGAATCCTGGGTGATGCCAGGAGGAGCCCAAACCCAGAGAAGACGATGGAAGCATCAGTTCTGTATTCATATGACATTCAGAATGCTGCTCATCTGAGCATGTCACATGTTCAGAGCAAAGGGAATCAAACTGTACATCTTGTCAACTTTATTGCTTCTGCAAAGGTAAGGAGCCTGATTTTTCAGGGTAACTGCTTCCATCAAGAGCAGTGTCTATTAGCAGGTAGGTTATAATGTGCTGGAGGACATTGCTGCTATTCAGAGGTTCCTTGACAGCTAAGAGAATGAGCTGAACTAAACCTCTATAAGTTTAAAAAGGGTAAGTGTCAATTGTCACTGGGTATTACATCTGGGCTGCAATAACCCTGTGTAGCAGCGCTAGCTGAAAAAACATTTTTCAGAAAAGGGGATGGGCATCCTGTTCCAAAGCAGGCTGACCAGGAGGCGAAAGTGTGCTGCTGTGGCAGAGAAGGCCAGCCGTAACCAGGGCTGCACTGGTAAAATTAAGGCAGCAGGTTGGGAAAGTTGGTTTTTCCTTATCTTCAGTAATTGTAAGACTGTCTGGAGTTCTGTACCCTGTTTTGGACACCTCAGTAGAAGAAAGAAGTTGACACACTGGAGTGAGTCCAGCAGGTGCCACCAGGATCAGAGGGCTGGAGCCACAAGGTGTAGGAAGAGACCGAAGAGAGTTTGCTTAGCTTTTAAGCTAAGGGAGACCTTTCTGCTATCTTGAGCTATAATGGGAGGATACACAGAAGGTGGAGCCAGACCTGTCTCAGAGGGCACAGGGATAGGAAAGAGGCTAGAGAGAAATGTTCTCTAGAAAATTAAGATTAAATAGTAGGAAAAGATTGTCACCATACAAGTGGTCAGAAATTGGAACAGGAGCTGAGGAAGGTTATGAAATCTCCATCCTTGAAGACACTAAAAACGAAACCAGATGTGGCCCTGAGCCTCGTATTAATTTGTTCTGCTTTGAGCAGTGCTTTGCTCTAGATGTCTTCCACCCAATGTGATCATATGTCTCTGAACCTGATCCTACAAGTGCATGTACCTGACAGTTCATTCTGTCATATGACTGTGTATGACAGTTCTTTTACTTCTAGTAGGAAACTTGTACAAGTATGTAAATACTTGCAGATCAGAGCTTTGCTCCGTTGCTTTGCAAAGTGTATAAGTGTATGAGTTTAAGGTATTGAGCTGTTTGGTGAAACAATTCTTGCTGTAGTAATCTGTGTCAAAAACAAATGAGTCACTCGGTTTGCTGCAAAATCTCTTCTTCCACTGAGGCTGTTTTTCAGCTGGATACCTAAATCTATCTGTGAGTGACTATTAATGGCATAGAAGTACATATTGTTTTTTATAATTAACCTGGATTCTGTCACCGGCAACCTTCAATCTATATTGCCTTTTAGTCAGGAACAAGCACTTCAAATCTACAGCATAATGGCTTGTAGAGGAGGTTAGTGCTTTGACGTGAAAAAAGGAGCTGTGGGTGAAAGTGTAATGCTAAATGCTTTTATTATCACTGTGCACTCACATCCTGTCTGTTGGACATACTGGTGACAGTCTGTAATTCAAAGTGTTTAAACTCTAAAAGCGACCAAAGACTTCACAATACAGGACTCTGCCAGGAAAAAGCTGTCCTCTGCCAGGAAAAGTGAAATAAATACAGCCCATGGGGGAAAAATATTGCATAGGCAGGAAACTCAAAATAATCAAACTGAAAAATGAGAACAGCCCTGGACCTAAGCAAACTTGTTTACTATTTGGTTTTACCTCTAGCTGTAAACTTGTTGTCTTCATAGCTTCCCTCACAAAATTGGATTTTGTCTGTGTCTTTAATATTTCCTCTTACCACTTAGGTTGCCATCCTCTGTCACAGCCACACAACCCTCGCTCTGGCTTGCAGTGTGAGAGTCATTAACAGCCTGTACAGTCCTGTGCTCCAGCCTGGTTCTCCTGCAGTAGATGTGGCTGAGGTCTGGTTTTCAGAAAGATTGGCAACAGCCTTAGTGCTGGTAAGGTTAAGTGACTCCACTACGCTAGAACAACTTTTCTTTCTTCCTCCAGTATTTCTTAATACAGCAGCAAGCTGACTGCCTTTCTCTTGTTGTTCTAGAAATCAATAACTCTTCTGGAGGCACATGCAATTCAACTCATGGATTTTTCACCAGATACTCAGGTAGTTAATTTCTTTTAAATGGAGAAGCAGGAATTGTGGTGGTAAAGACTAATGTGGTGAGGAAGATTTCAGACTCAGAGCTGGGACAGCATCCTTCAATTGAAGAATAGGGAGAAGACCTCCAATTCCAAACAATTTAGGAAGGTACAGGGCCTAGAATTTAGGACCTTTCACAATAAACAGGTAACTCTAGGAGAGGCAACAAAAGGACTACTAGGTACCTATGTGGTGTGCAGAGTAATTGGTTTTAGACGGGACTTCGAATTTTTCTTAGATTTTGGATTTTACAGATGTGAAAACAGCACAGAAACTGTTGCCTGAATTTTACAGTAAATTTTACAGTAAAAACAGAGGGGCAGGCGCGATGCGCGGNCTCCGGTCGGCTGAGCCGCGCTTCCGCCCGCGCCGCCGCCGCCGCCATGCGCATCGAGAAGTGCTACTTCTGCTCGGGGCCCATCTACCCGGGACACGGCGTCATGTTTGTGCGCAACGACTGCAAGGTACCGCCCGACCGGCACCGGCGCCTCTCTCCCCGCAGCGCTCACGACCGCTCCCTGTGCCGGCCCGGCCTGTGCTGGCGGTTCCCGGAGGGGTTCGCTGTCACCGGCCGCGCCTCACGCGGCTGTCCCGGGCCAGGGCCGCTGCTGGCGGACGGCACGGGGCCGTGCCGGAGTCCGCACTCGCCGCCCGAGATGAGCGCAGTTGGTCAGAGCACGGTGCTGAGAACAGCGAGGTTTTGTGTTCGATCCTTGTACGGGCCATTTACTTAAGAGCTGGACTCGCTAATCCTCGTGGGTCCGTTCCAACTCTGACTATTTTGTGAATCTGCGAAATTCACGTCTTACTGATATTTAAATACAAGGATCTGGAATGACGCAGTAATTTGGCAGCTGCTGTGGCCGTCTGCAGGAGCGGGGGCTGAAATATTTGCTTTCGGTTTTTAGTAAGAAATAATACACTTCGCAGAACACATAATCCTCATCCTTTAATTTTCAGATTTTGATTTCAGGTGGTGGCAGCAGGTGGGTTCTCGGCTCTGAGCAGTGCGCTTTGCAGACACCGCAGGCAGGCACTGAGGGCCCGCGTGTCCCCCGTGGGGCTCTGGGAAGAGCTGTGACGCCGGGATCTGATGTGACTCACCCAGCTGAGGCTGTCTGAACAGCAGGGGCATGGCACTCTGGGCTGTGCATCCGGGCTGACAAGTTTGTACACAAAACGTTGTGTATAATTTTCCAGCCTCTGCCGCGCTCCTCATCGTTGCTGCGGGGCATTGGAGCCCCCAGTGTGAAGCGAAGCTTGCGCAAATCGCTTCCTTCCCGTGCCCAGACGTCAGAACAGATCCCGGCCGGGCCGTGCTGCTCTCTTGAGTCACAGCTCCAGGGAGCTCGGGGGTGGATGCGCACTGACACGGGTCTGTGAGCTCAGAACGGCCACAAGGGATTTTGTTTTTAGACAAGAAAGCACAGTGGCAGCTTAGTTGTGATCAGATAATCTGTGAAAGGGCAAAATACAATGGCAGGTGTGCCTGAGTTGAGGTGAAAAAACGTGGTAGAAGAGTGTAAAAAAAAAATTATTCGAGGATGATTGCCTTAATTAAAAGTTTAATATTTTCTATTAATTTTCTTTAGAATTGACTTAGATGGGAGGGAGAGAATGGCTGTAGAAAAATAGGGTTTTCAAAACCTCACGAATAACATGTAATTCTGACCACTCTTAAGTGAAGAGTCCAGCATTCTGTAGAATGTGTAGAAAAATAGGGAAAAAAGAAAAAGGTCAATTAAAACGTTTTGGCATCTGTTTTAACAGCTTTCAGTAAATTCAGTCCAGGACTTAACTAATGTGTTTAGGACTCCTGCAGGGTAATCTTCGGGGCTTAAGGCTGCATCCCAGAAAATAATTGGTTTTGTGTGCATGTTGCATTCAGTATGAGAGGTGTGAGGATTTTTTGTTGGTCTCAGGATGGTACTGTATCTAAAAAGTGCTGGCAGCTATAGAAAATTGTTCATACTACAGGTTTGGTTTTATGGTTATTTTTGCAGATTATAAGTCTCACAACTCAGGTATATTTTATTTATAATCATCTCAATTGTAAGTACTTGTGCTTATCCCTGGCAGCTGTGAAAATGACTTTATAATGAAAAAACAATATCAGTACTTCGAATTATTTTTTAAAAAGCTGTATTTTCTATAAAAATACCAGCATTTGAAAGATGAATATAATTTCTAATGAGCAGTATTGTTAGAGTAACCTTAGTATTTAATATTACACTTGCAGTGGGGCAGGAAAAACATGATTTGACTAAGATTTTTCTTTATTATCACCCTCTTCTTCTCCAAGATATTTAGATTCTGCAAATCAAAATGCCACAGAAACTTCAAAAAGAAGCGAAATCCCAGAAAGATGAGATGGACTAAAGCATTCCGTAAAGCAGCTGGCAAAGAACTGACAGTGGTAAGAAGCTGAACTGGTTCACACTTTACATTAGCACACTAAAATGGCTCTTCCCATGGCAGACAGGCTGGGCTAGGTGGCTTAAAGCATTGTCATTTAATGAAATAAGCTCGAGAAAAGAGGGATTGTGGAAGAGAATGTGAGAGTTTCTTGAGAGTGAGCTATTCATTCAGCTTGATTAAAGCTTGGATCTTCGCACTTTGGGATGGAAGCCAGTGTATCAGGTGTCTGTTGGTAACACGTGGTGGCTCCCAAGTCCAAGGCATTTTTCCCTATCAATAAATCTTCTACTCTCTGTACATATAGAATTGGTAGTTGTATTTCTGCACAAATAATCTGAGTTACCAGGTACCTCAGGAAGTCTCTGTATGTAGACCCCTGAAACAGTTGCCTGTAAAGTCTCTTTAAAAGCTTACAACAGGAATGTTTGAAAAACATCATGAGACCTCAAATGCAGTTTCAAAACAAAGTTGCTTCAGTGGTGAAAATATTAAACATTCACATTTGGTGGGACAGTCCTTAAACAATTTAAGAATTACTGTGACTTAATTACCTATTTTTTTACACAATATTAAAAATTTAGTGTTTTGACACAGTGATTTCCTGCCTTCTGTGGATCTTTCAAGGGAAAGAATGTGGTTTCATTTTTTAATGTGACTCTGAAAAGCTGTGATTAATTAGCATCTTCAGTAATTGTGTTTCTTGCTTTTGAGTTGTTTCTGGCTGTGTTGAATTACCTTTTTGAAAATAATTGAATTTAAAATTACTTTATACGTGTCTACATAGGTGCAGTATGTTCCAATTCTGAGACACATAATGTATTTTAAGAATAAAGCCAATACATGAACTTAGTGCTGTGTAACTCGGCTTTACCTCAACAAAAAACAGCCTTTCGGCAAGGAGAAGTCCTCAGATAAAAGTGATGTAAAGCTAAGTGTGCTTGGCATAAAAGAGATCAGGAAATTGTTTTTTCATCTTCAGCTCATGGGGATGAGGGGACATGGTTGGGGGATGGCAGCTGTCCCAAATGCCAGTCATTGACTGAAATATTTCATGACTTCAAATCATACTGTTTCAATATTCTTAAAATGAAATAGTGGTTGGGTTGGGTTTTTTTAACCATTTCAAAATTACAAGCTGTTGAGTAGAACTTTCCTGTCCAGCAATAAATGCTTTCAACTGTACAGGTTTTCAATTTTGCCTTCCACTTGTCTGATCTACTGTGTATTTCCTATTCCACATGGGTTTTCTCTGTTCATTTTGTCTTGCTGAATAGAAAATAGCTGAGGGAGCTGTTGTGTGTGATAAATAGTTCTCTTCAGACAAATCCCTGTGGCTCCTGAGACTTTGAGGTCAAACACTCGACTCGATTTCCTTCTCCTATTTATCGCTAATGATTGTTCAAGTCTAGGAACGGAGCTTCTGAAAAGGGAGAAAAAAATCCCATAAAATACGAAGTTATATGAGTGAGTGCTATAGTAAGAATGTATTGATCTAAATATGCTTCTGCATATAGTCTGTCTTTACTTTTTCTTTTTACAGGATAATTCATTAGAATTTGAAAAACGTAGGAACGAACCAGTGAAATACCAGAGAGAGTTGTGGAACAAGACTGGTGAGTCATTATAAGAAAAAAATCAAAAGATGGATTTTTTACTTATCATGAGTGTGTTTTCAAAAGACGACATAGAGTATTGACAGCTTGTAGTGATTGTGTTTGAAGTTACTGAAATCGTGTCCAAATTCTTAGCGTGTGGAGGAGGTTTGAGTTGTAAACAGGTGTGGAGTTCCACTTGATGTTTTTTTTCAGAAACTGGTTAAAAAGCGAGGACCAGAAGTCCTTTATTTTGAATTATTGTTTTCAAAAGCCCTTAGTGGTTTTCCAGCTTTTTAAGAGGCTTCCAGTGTAAGCCTTTTACACTGATGCAGTTGATTCTGTGTTTGTGCTCATTCCACTTCAGTTTGTTTTCATAGAATCACTTGCTATAAAATGGGAGAACTGCTTATATTGTGCATGAATGCCACTAAGGAGAAAGTGGTTACTTGCATCTGTTTTCAAACAGAGTCTTTTGCAGTGATGGTTAACAATAGAAACTATGTGTAGGCACAAAAGTGGAAGCATAAATAAGTTGTAAAATTCAAGTAATCATAGTTGCTACACAGAGTATTACCTTACCCTCCTGTTCTTTGAAGAGGGAATAGCTTCTTCTGTATATAGTGTAAGAGTTGCCTCTGGTATTTATGTGTTACGGGAGTACTGGTAGAGCTGCTTCGCAAAAATAGCGTGGATTTTCTGCTGCAAGGATTTAAACACACTTAAAACAACTTCTGCTTTATTTCAGTGGATGCAATGAAGAGAGTGGAAGAAATAAAGCAAAAACGCCAAGCCAGATTTATTATGAACAGGTGAGAATTATTTCTGTGGTGGGAAACCCTCTCATGTCTGTGTTAGACAACCTTTCCAGAAATTGGTTGATCAAATTTTAAAGAGTTATTTGCTCTTTGAAAGTAATTAAATCACATCTTCCCCTTTCCCAGATTAAAGAAGAGCAAAGAGTTGCAGAAGGCAGAAGACATCAAAGAAGTCAAACAGAATATCCACCTTCTTCGTGCTCCCCATGCAGGTAAGAATTTGCTTTACTGGTTTTCTTACAAAGCTTTAGGATGAATGACTCATTCTACAGATCAATAATCCTGTACACTTACATTACATTGTAATTGTCTGACAATTAATTTGTCTGTTGAATATGGAGAATAGTTCTTGCCACTAAATGTAAGCAGTGTCTTTGTTCTTTTTTATTTATCTAGTCCTGCATTCATCCTTTCTCTTCCGTATTTTGAGTGTTTTAAATTGCAGTAAATACCTGGTGCTCCATGAACTGCATGTTTGTTAACCAATACATTTATCTAAGTCTTCTCCTTGAACTGGTTAGTTGAACTCAACAGGCTCTACCACTGAACGATATAAAATACAGGAGTTCAGCTTTGCTGCTTGAATTTGTCAGTTAATTGTGAGAGCAACTTTTTTGAACTTCACTGAGTGTAACAGAACTTCCATGAAAATGCTGTTCTTTCAGTAAAGTCACATTTTAAATAAATCACTTACTTTTAAAAATACACTTAACGAAATAGAGTAATGAAGACAAAAACGTTTCCATTAGCTCTTGTTTTATAAAAATTACCAGTGATTTTGTTTCTTCATTATTAGATATTAATTAGAAGTCTGTTCTGTGGTTTTTCTTAGATTTTTGTCAGGATATATATAAACTTTGGTTTAATCTGTCCCCCCTTCTTTTTCTGAGGAAAAAAAGAAGGTCTGAATTGAAAAGAATAAACTCAAGTGTTTCTTTCTGTGTTTGGCTTTGCTTGTGTTGAATGAATGATGCGCAGTAGTGTGTGGTACATCTGTTGGTCAAACAGCAGCTGCCTTTTTGGTATTCTGCAATTCTGACTGGGCAGAGAGCAGAATCAAATCTAAGTCTTGAATTTTTCTTTTTCTTTGTTTTTCTTTTTGGTCGTCTTATTGAGAGTTAACATTCTTGTTATCCAACACAGCATTCAGGACAGCTTAAGCCTTCATGTAAAAATTGATGTTAGAAGGCCACTGATCTGTAATAAGTAATGAATTTTTATAGTCCTTTGCAAGGTTCTGCCAGGTATTGGCAGCTGTATTGGTTTCTTACAGCAGATGAAAACACTGGTTCGACTGCATTTTAGATTTTGCATATAAACAGCATCAGCTTTTCTGCTAAAATAGGTTTTAGGAGGTAATGGAAGTTAGCAGTGAATACCTTTGAGCTTGATGGGTTTGCTCATAAACAACTCTTCAAGGAATATATGAAGGCTGTTTCACCTGGGAAAAACACACATATTGTTCAAAGAAAAGCAGTTTTTTGGGTTTAGAGAAATATGTTGAATTTGGTTTTTTTTTTTGGAAGGTACACCAAAACAGCTGGAGGACAAAATGGTGCAGAAGCTACAGGAGGATGTACCTATGGAAGAAGACTCCTAAAGTGCTTTTATTTGCTATTTATTTATCTTCAGCAGTTAACAGTTCCTTACTGCCTCACCTGAAACCATACAGTTGAAGAAAAGTACATTTTAATGACTAGCGGCCATTTACAATTTGAAATTTTTTTTTAAATGAAAAATAATAGGTTGGATACTAGTTTGGGCAGTACTTAAAATTCTGCGGTTTGAGAAAACCTTGTCAGCAGGATGGAGAATGAGGCATTGTTTGAGATACCGTGTGCTTCTTGGAAAGTTACACTTTTTCTGGATAACTTTTCCTTGGTTATTAAAATAATTAAATAATAAATGATGCTGGCCCTGAGCTTTTCTTACTTTGTCTGTTCTTTCAAAGTGGTGAAAGCAGATAAAAATCTTTCTTAGTAATTGCAAGATGGGGCAGAATGTATTAATTTTCATCAGTCCAGTGTGGTCCAGACTTAACTTCATTTTTCAATTTGAAGAATAAAGTGTTTCTTTTACCTCCTTTTTAAGTCAGCTACCCCAGGATTCCATTGCAGTTGACACCTGGCAAAGCTAACATTGATGCAGGACCTAGGTTTATAAAACAGTAATGGTGCTGTCACCTAGTCTGGAGTTGGCCCTGCCATCATCTTTACCCAGCAAAATTCAAATCTTATGTCTAATCAGGCAGATTGAGATGCTCAATAAATCCCACTTGAGACTGTGTTTACCTGACTCCCGGGATTATTTTGATGGAAAAGATGCTGCTGAATCACAAGTATTTTACATATTCTGGTGGTATTTATTCAGTGTGTCAGCACTGAGATAAATACTGTTCTAAACTGTCAGCAGTTTATCTGCAACAATGTGAGCAACAAAAACTTCGAAGGCATTTATAGTGTTTGCTTTCTTGCCATGCTAGTTATCCTCAAAAATAATAATTTGTAGTTCTGTTCCAAACTTGGATGTTGCTATATCAATCACCAGAAAACCTCACACCTACCACCTTACATGTGTATTGTGTAGTTCAGAGAAGAATCATACTTAAACTTATGTGAGGGTCATTGGGGAGTGTGTGACATGAACAGGCATTGTACTCAATTTTTTGTCTCTTGATTTATGAGTTATGTTCAGATAGTTAGAAAATGACGTATTTTAGTGAGAATTCTAGTAATAAAAATACAATTCTTTATTTTAATGACATTAAAATTTTGCTATCATTTAAAATTTGCTGTTAAGGTGATGGCTGATAAGCATTTTAGGTGTCCAATATTAGTATTTCCCCTGTAAACTGTAATATAAATACCATCTGAAAAGTGTATGGTAAGTTGGCCAGAAAACATACGTCAATGGGGTGAAATCATTAGGATGGTACAGTATAAATACAGTGTATACATGCTGTATGTACACCAAGATGCTTGGGCTTGTGGAGGGAGATACTCACAGCATGTTAATTTCTATAGCCTCACATAAATGTACTAATAAACACTTCAGCTCAAGAAATGTGGTGTTTTTTGGATGGCTGTTCTTATTATAGTATTTGATGTCCTTAATCCTTGAAGTGGGATACTTCATCAAAAATCTTATTACATATAATTTTTTTTATTAATGTACTAGTTTGAAAGCAAACCAGTGAGAGATTCCAAGTCAGAATTACAGTTTTATAGGAAAACTAAGATAAAGGCAGTAATACAGAAACACTGGCTTAAAGTGACTGGGTCAGGATATGACCTGACACCCTGTTGGGCAGGGTGGTGGGTAGCAGTCCGAATAAATGGTGGCTGCAGTCCTCTTGAAGTGATAGAGATGGTTCTCTTGAAGTGGTGATCCTGTAGAAGGGTCTGGTCTTCCTCTGAAGGTCCACTGGTGGTTAACCAGGTCCACTGGTTAGCTCTTGTCCTCTGGAAATCCAGTAGGTAAGGGCTGAGTGTGGTGTTCAAACTTCAGATTATGTCTAGGTAGGAATGCTGATTCCTCCCCCTGGGCAGAGCATCTCACAATGGGATGATGTAATTTTTTGAGTCATGCAGTGAGGCTTTGATAGTCCATTAACAGAAAAATATTTCTCTGGAGGGAGTTATCAGGCATGTGTTGCAGAAGAGATGAAGAACACTGCTCCACCTGGTTTTAACAGATGGTGATAGAATACATATTTTTGGTTATATCTTACACTGTAAGCTAAGGCAATTTACTAAATTTTAAAGATGGGATGTTCAGTGAGTGCGGAGTTTTAATTTTCTCCAAAAATAGTGAAGTAAATCTGTGCAAAGCAGAGAAAGATGATGAGCACTATTTAGCATTAATTAGTATTTATATATATTATTTTACTTCATATGAGTTTACCATTAGATAATTTATATTACATAATATCTGTAGTTGTTCTATTTTTAAATGAACTGCAATAATCAACTGGTTTTTGCGCTCTATGGAAGTGTATCTGTAGGATTATTAATCCTTTCCTATGAAGGTTTGTAACTGAAGTAGTCATTGTGCAGCAGTTTAGCCATTTGGGGAGTACACCACAATCATAAATCCTGAACACTCTGCCAGCCGTGTGCCTCAGTACTGGTATAATTGCAAGCAAGGGCCGTGGAAGTTAATCTTGAGTCATCCCTCTGCCAGACATGCCATTTCTCTGGGAAGCACAGACCTGCAGCCTGCTGTGTATACCTTGTAGTATGTAGGAGGTTTTAAGTTTACAAAATACATTGCAACACACTTACAGCACCTGTTTAGAGGGTGCCCTTGTGGGTTTTTTTATTTTTAAATTTAATTGCTGTGGTGTCATGTTCTCTTGTCTGTCCACTGGAGCAGAAGGTGAGGGGGAAGAGCTGCAGCTGAGGAACAGCGTGGGGCTGGTGATCATTCTGCACATCTCTGCATAACCCACTGCATGCAGACCTTCATGGGGCGCTGCTGAGCTGCGGAGGAGTGGTGGTTCTTTCTTTTAGGAGGCTGGCTGTCCAACCATATTTCTAATAGAAATAATTATTTGAGACGTTTTGATGAAAATCTATTTTCTTTGCTTGCTTAAGATGAAAATTGCATTAGATTTTGCATTTTGTTTACAAGATTTAGAGAGAAAACGTGCACCTGAGCGTGATTGTACAACATGATCCTGGTGGTCATGGAGAAATACTGCCAAATATGAAGAAGGAAACACATCTCTCTTTCCACTTGAACAGCTCTAGATCAGATAGTGGCTCGCCAGAGGAGTTCGGGGATAGGCAAATGGGGAGCCCTCATCTGCCTCCTGTGTTTGGGGCTGAGCCGTGCCCAGTCCTTGGGGAGGCAGGACCTGGCCTCATTTCCCAAGAGCAAGTTGGAGAGATGATATTTTATGAGCAGCATATTGTTATTCAGAAGAGATCCTGGTTTAGTGTCATACATCCAAATCACCGGTCCTGTCTGTGCCGAGATTTAGTAGGAGAAGAGCACAAGGTGCCTGAGAGAACAGACTTGCAAGACAAATTATGATGATGGTTATATGCAAATATTTAATCAGAAGAATTATTTATGAATAACTGGTAGTGCTAAATTCCATTATACAGTCTGTCTTCTTGGCATTTACCAGATCTAACAAACTATTGCCATTTTGTGTTTGTACTTTATGCCGTCAGGAGCATTTCTTCAAAACAAACTGATGGGCTCGATCAGAACAAATGTGATAGTCAAAACCAATTTTTAACAGATGCTTTTTAGTTTGAATTGCTGTCATCTTTTCTTAGAAAACAAAACCAGATGTATAGTTGTTTGGGTTTTTTTCAGACTACAAAAGTTGGAACTGTGGATTTTAATAGCGATTTAGTAAGTGTCTTTTTCTCATATTTCTTCTTTTCCATTTCTAATCCATCTCTTAGTGGTTTCAAGTTAAACACCAGTTTTTCTTTGAGGAGGAGTTTAACCTCATGCTAACAAGTTTTGGCTGCTCCCTCACTTCCAGCCTCAGGTCCTTGTGCCCAGGGCCCTGAGCAGGGGTTCCAGCCCTGCCCTGAGTCCCCCAGAGTGCCCTTTATGTGTTTCATCAAGTGTCACTCTCTTTTGATGTGTGACTGTCACTCATAACTGGTCAAACCCTGATTGCTCAGAGAAGGTGTGTGGGGAGCTGTCACTCCTGGGAAGCCTGTGGCCCACTCTGAGTGATGCCATCCTTAGAAATAGCATTCGTGTAGGTTCTGTGGGACGCCGAGTTCATGAGGGAGGGAAAGTGGCGGCTGTTTCTGCGCTTTGAGCTGTGATTCAGACATGGGTCCGCACGGGTGGAGGAGCAGCGATGGGGCAGCTCCCAGCAAGGCCCTGGCACACAGTGTGCGGTCCTGAGGTAAAAGCCCTCAAGGCTGCCCCAAAACGGCCCGAGTGCCTAACGGAGAGCTTGGGCATGTCCGGCAGGCCTGTCCTGTTCCATGTCTTCATGCGGAGTAAGGCCTCAAGGTACTTTTTTTTGCCTTTGGTCAGGGATTGGTTTTGCAATCCATGCTTGTTACTTGATTGTCTATGGAGGTTTTCTTCTCAAAGTTTGATCCTGAAGGAATTACTGAAAAAATGGTGGGTGATGGTGAGGTTTTGGCTTTGCTTGTTCGTTTTACTTTTAAGAAAAAAAGCTAATTCCTTCTTTCAGGCTTCACTTTCAGTCTTTCCTTTGCAAGTGCTAATACAGTGTGGAAAAAGTGTAAAATACAGCTGTCTGTATAATCAAATCATGCTGAGCGGGTGCAGACTTTTTCATAGGAAATTGAGTCTTCCCAAAGTTTTGAGATTTTCTAGCCAGAGATTTTCCTGCGATATTCTTACTTCAGAGTAATAGCATGGTGGAGTCCAGCACATGTACGAGATCTGTCTGTGTGTGACACAAAGAAATGTAAATCAGTTTCATATGTTGATGTGGTCATAGGTGTCCGTGGGTGGAAAAGCAATAGACAGCTGCTAATAGGTCCAAAGGCTTATATCCCAGGAGAAGATATTTCAACCTCCAGGCTGTTCAATTCCTCAATTATTGTTCTGGCCTCAAAAATTCGATCTCCTTCACCAGCCTAACTTATTTATGGGTTGCACTGAATTGCGACCAGAGAGAGCAGAAAACCAAAAGAAATCAACCACTGATAAAATTGTTCAAGCCTTCTTGTTGGCTGTCTGTCTATTTTTAGATCTCAATTTAAAGAGACCATATGCTGAGAAATTTATTTTGTTTTATTCATGTTTAACAGGCAGCATTATTTGAGATTGGGTAGGAACAGAGGGAGGAATAAGGATGTGGAGGTAGCTGCGTTGGAAGACACTCTTTGCTGGTTTTGGGTTTTTTTGTGTGTTATCCTTTTCCCTTTCCCTCCCCTCCTTAGATTTTTCATATTATGTTTAGTTTGGTGAAGACACCCTTGTTTCTTAAACAGCTGTTTCTTAAACTTTAAAAAGCACTTGGATAACATTTTGTCTTACACGTAGGTATGGCAATAAATGTATATACTGAATAAGGGAGGATGTCAGCTCTAGCTCTGCAAGCTGTGAGATTTATTAGTGATATTGTTTCAGTGTGGGGAACAGATTCCTGAATAGAAATAGATGTTTTATTTACAAGGCAACAATATTGTGCATCGGCAAATTATCACTGGGAATCAAAGCAGGTGTCTCCTCATAACTGGAAAAAAAAAATCTTGTTTGCAGGTATTTGAGCTGTTTTCTTTAGGCTCCACTCTGCACTAAACTTGCAAATTAAGAGAATTGCTTTGGTAATCAACTGGACTGAAGTGATTCCTGAGCAGAGAATTTGAAAGATTTCTTATTACTTGATAAAAAGAAAAGCTGGCAGAAATTCTCCCTTGTGTTGAGGTGAGGCTGGTTACAGTATCTCCGTTTACAAAAACTCTAGCAGAAGGAAGTGTTTTCATTTAACCCTGCTGCAGAAATTGACGCTGCAGAAATTGACTCTGCAGAACTGCTTAGGGTGAGCAGTGAAATAAGCAAATAGTTTTCTCATATGACCATTGCCTGCCATTCCCAGCACAGGGCAAATTGAGATTGCATTTCAAATCCCTGTTTCCCAGCTTTTTGTACTCCCTGACACAAAACTTGGGGACAGAGTGGTATAGGCCATACAGGTTTAGCTTGATACATAACAGTGGTGGACCTGAACCCAGCAGTCTTCAGGACTGGCTGCACAGACAGCTTTTTCTTTTAACAAGCCAAACAAACTGTTGATGTGTTTGGAAGTCAGAAAGAACCAGCTAGGCTGCTCCCCCAGGCTGCTCCTGCCTCCTCTGTTTGGTTAGCTGTGCTGGGCACAGATGGAAAGTCATTCAAGGTTAATATGATTAGCTGTACCCAGCTTCTGGGGATCTCTGGGGAAAATCTTTCTTTTGAAATAGAAGATACAGATATCATAACGTGATCCTAATTCGTGGGTGACATTTAGAAAGAAACAGTATTTAACCTTGAGCTAGGAATACATTTAGAATGTTCTATGCACAAAGCATGCTTTAATCCAGATTTCTTTAGGGCATAGCCTTGTTACTGCTTGGGATGCCTCATATAGATTATCCCCAGGATATCTGGGGAATACTGTGATGCTGCATTTAAAGAACTTGTGCTTTTTCTCCATGGATGTCTACTTCCAAGTCTGGTATTGACTTGGGAGGAGATTGTGTGCCAGATTTTGTTACGGTTGCTGTCAGAAAGCTGTGATACAAAGGAAGCATTCTTCACTTTTCACAGCTTCTCTAGATTCAATTGTTTTGAAGAGGAAGGAGATGGCTTTCTGAAAATTGCTTTTACTGGCTCTTGAGGTATTTCTACAGCAGATATTCAGAACTCAGGTTCTGCTTAAAAACATCCAGCTGTGAACACAGAAGGCATTCTTAGGTCAAACTAAAGGTAGCTGAGCAAGGTAAAGACCTGTAGGCCTCTAGTAACAAATTTGTCTGCTTCCTGTGTTGATAGAAAAAGGAATTAAAATATTGTAAGCTTTTCTAGTGGTCATTATGGTCTGCACACAGTTCAAATAATTTTCTTATTCTATCATATGTAATGATCTACATGAACCTGGTCACATGAGGACCAGATATTCTCCCAATTTTTCTAAGGATATGCCAACTTTTGTTAAACTACTTCTGCCAGACTGTGTAGGGTTTTTGGCAGTCATTTAAATCTACTTCACCACATGACTTTCGTCTGTTTGTCCAAAATCTGTTAATAGTTTTTCACTTTTCATGAAAATCCTGTTAATTCCCGTTCTGGAGATGTCTTTAAAAAAATCTTAAAGCCTTTAGACCAAAAATAGAGGAACTTTTATGCTGGTTTGTAGCTAAAGTCCCTTTAACCTTGTACTACCTTTGATGGCCAGTATAGCAGGGAAGGATCACAGAGCATCATCTGAGAGCCCTTTTCCATGGTTTATCTTCCTAAATTCGAACAGTCGGTAATTTAGGGATTTCTTTGGAAACTTCTCGTGAACCAGTCTTCTATGACTGTATCAAGTCTCATTTTGATGCCCCCTATAATTTCATTTCTCAGTAATCCTGTGATGAATATTTCTGTTTATTTGGTTATTGTGAGGAAGAACTTTGTGATTTGGATTTGACACTGTTGGGTTTTCTGTAATTCTGGTATTGCAAGGAGCTGAATTACTGATTCTCTTTGTAGTGTTTGCAAAGTTTTGGACCTCTAGTTACCTATTCTCTAAACCAAAGAGTCCTGATCTCTTACCCTGTTTTGCAGGAAGGCCTCTGAGCACCTTTGTTGCTCCTTCTCACATCTGTTCTTCTTGTCTGGTTTGTGGGATGGAACGATGACAAATTCCTGGGTACCCTTTATGGATAGGTGTACCCTTTATGTCTGCACTGTTTCTCCTTTTTTCTTTGTTTCTTCTGTAACTGTGTTTTTCATTATCCCTAGCTTTTTCCTGCATGCTTTGCAGAAAGAAAATAACCTTCACTGTTCACATTTATTTAGATTTAGAATTTGCCAGTTCATTCACTACATTTTCTCCTTCTAAATTTTTAGTGAACAGACAAGTCCATGACTACCTGAATGTATCATGATTAGGACTGTGCTTTTAAGAGAAGTGAGATAGACAGCATTATAAAAAAGATAAACACAAAAAAAAACCTGCAAAGGAATTAAATTCTGTCAAAACAGATCTCAACAGATGGGCATCAGCTACTCTTAGCAAGCAGAGAAAATCACCTTGCATGTTATTCATTCTTGAGAACTGTGACTTGGAAGTGAGTGGTGCCATTGTCTTAAATGTTTAAACATAGTTGATTGTAGATGCAGGGATGTGTTCTCTGGTATGGAGTTTTATGAATCATTTACCTCTGTAGGAGTACGTTCTGACATCCTAAATGCAATGTGCCATTTCCCTTTCCACACATTACATGCAATAGCTGAGTGGTGAGTAGACAGCTACAAGTCAGCCGACCTGAGTTTTATTCCTGGCTCTGTTTCCCTTGGTAATTTTACTCAAGTTGCTCAGCTTTTCTGAGTCCTCTCTAAAATCGTCTACCTGATCAAGAGGAGTACATTCTGTCTCTTCCAACTTTTCCATGCATAGTAAGGCACTGAAGTGAGACTTACTGCAGCAATTAATTTTATCTTAGAATTCTAGGGGACATTTTAAATGTCATTTTAATCTTACTTTCCCAGCTCTGAAACAGAGTTCCTTTCAAATGGAATTCCTTTCATTCATCCTTTCCATTACTTTTTTTGGATAGGTTTTTGTCACAGACTAAGGCCTTTAGGGCCGGGTTCAGTCATGAGACAGTTTTCTGGTAGATCTGGAAGTCAGAGGGAATTGTTCATGTGTGTGCCCAATAGAAAGCAGTATGATACCAGTCCAACTCTGTGCTATTAAGTAATGATTGACTCAGTTGGTCTGACCCCAAAAACCTGACTGGGAATAAAGCAGCTCCCATGCAAATAAGAAGTTGACTGCTCTTTTATCGGGTGATTGCCAAGGGTGTTGGACATCTTCATTATTTCTGCTTCTTCTGCTGAGGTTAAATAGCCAGTAATTCTTTAGTTCTTAAATCTAGTAATACTTTGTAGCTGTGGTTTTTCCCTGAAGCCATGTTTCAGAAACTCTCTCTGCTTATGTAATTGGGAAATCCTAACAGAGCAATGCAAGTTTAGTAAGCAACCAAATTTAGCACTGGAAACTTTATATTTAATTATCACTAGGGACACAGGACAAAAGAGCTGAAATGTTCCCAAGCTATTCACTGAGGATATAGCACAGATAGTTTGTGACTCCAAGCTTGCAGATTTTATGATTTGTAGGATGAAACATGATCTGGTATTTTAAAATGTAAATTAAAACCTTTTTCCTTAGCCCTCAAGCTTATGAAGACTGTATCTCAGCCAAGTATGAATGCCTGAAAGAAGTGATGTCTTAGTCTGCAGGCAAACAGGTAAGGTAAGAAAAGGTGAGAAGACTTTCACTATTCTAAACTGATTTTTAATTCTGAAACTTGAGTTAATCAAACTCAAAACTGTCAACTCTTCACCATGTTGATCACAGTAGCATTTGATTTGATCTCACTGTTGAAAAATCGCTCTTACTACGTGAAAACTGAAGGTTTTCAAACTGAATTTATCATTGATCAAAAAATTTTTTGCATATTGAAAATTCAGAGAAAGGAAAATTCAGCATTCAAATAAAAAATACATGGGTTGAAATACTATCGCATGTATTTTCATATGTAATTCTTAAAATTCCTCATTTTTTCATCTGTTTTAAAGAAGGAAGGCCCTGTTAATTGGTGTCAGAACACAGTGAAAAATTATGAGGGAGATTAAAACCCTTGGCTGAAATCAGATTTGTATATCCAGTGTTTTAGAAGCTTTATTTGCTTGAGCCATTGCAGCCTGAAAGAAACAAGTATCTTGAACACTTGATGATGAGATCCCAGATAATCAGTAACCTAGGGCATACTCCTATGGATGGAGAAAATGCAGTCAGAAAAGCTTTCCTTGGATGATAAAAATTTGAAATGAATCTCAACACCCAGTCATTAGCATTCAAAGCCCTATCCAGTCACAGAAATGTCTTTTTGCTCTTTTCCCTTCAGTGCTATATTTATTAGGAGGTAAGAATGTGATACAGAAGCCTGAACCTGAAGGTGTTTATTGTGCTGTGATTCAGCTGCCTGGCAAAAGATCTTACTTTGGCAGTCCCCAGACTGGTCTTGTGAAGTATTCCTCAGGGAGGGAGATTTCTTTCCAGAACTGTCCTCCTTCAGTGTGACCATCTGTCTCTATATAGTAATTTGGGCAAAAATAGAAATTACAAATAAAAAATTGATCTGTTGCCAGATTAGCTGCAGAATACACACTAACGCTTTACTCAGGAGGATTTAGCGCCAGGGTTCTTTGCTGGGGATAAAACACTGTATCATATTTTACTTTCCTCTTGGTGTTGGATTAAAAACTAAATCCTGCTCGTTTTGCTTTCAGAAGTCATCCGAAAGGATTTTGGTAGGATTAATTGTATATGAAAAGCAAGTAGGATTTGGCATTCTGTGTACACTGAAAATTAAATAGAGGTAAACATTATCAAAAGTTTTAACTTACTAATGTTATTTCAGCTGTTTTGTGATCTGAATCTTTTCTGCTGAATACTTAAAGATGCTCATGGAACTTCAGAAAAGTCACATCTCTGAAAGGAAAAGGGAAGAAATCTGTGTGTAGGACTCAACTCATTGAAGACTTGAAATTGCTACTCAAGTCCTTTTCTCCGCCTGAAGTTAGGCACATATGTAGGCACATTGTTGAATTTGGGACTTAACAAAGAACTCTATTCCTTTTTTTCAATCACATGCAAATTGGGTTTTTTTCTGTAGTTTTTCCTCTATAGTATTCTAAGGCTTCTGTTGGGCAGAGGATGTAAAATACCTTTATGATACATTGGGAATAATGCCCTGAAAAAAGCTTATGTTTTATGGATTTAGAGTTTGCTGAACAAATTTTAGTTCTGTGGATGGTGTGGGTGGATATAGGGATGAAGAGCTCCAGAAAGTAAAAGTCAATACCTGATAAACTTAGAAAGTTACAGCATCACCTGTCCTAGATTTTTTTGTGATGGGGGAGGAGAAGTTGTTCTGTCAAAACAGACTGAAACAATTTTTTTTACCCTCTAATCTTTTTTAATCTGTTCTGTCTGGGTCTTCAGTGAGATCACTTCACCTGCCTCAGTCTTTGAGTTTTTTGATGTTACCCCAGTGCCCTGGGAGCACAGAGCACACATGGGCAGGGAGATCAGCTAAGAGACAAATCTTTCAGAGTGCACGGCCCTAAAGTACTTTAGGGACACCATCAGTTTTGAGAAACTAATTTCAAGATCCAGAAAATCAGCAGTAATCTTGGATGGAGCCAGTGGGCCTGTGTGAAAGAACAGGTAGGAAATGCTGTTTGATACCTTTAGTGGCAAGCTTTCTGTGTAATGGGGGTTCCTTGTTGCTGCTATTTTTCTGTCTTAAAGTTAGAGCTAAACATTTCGCGAGGATAACATCCAGTCTGTCTTGAATGACTTGTGCCTTGGGCTAGAAAGAAGCAAACTGGATCTGAGGCCATCCTTCATTCAAGGGAGATTTTGTCTGCAGCAAAAAGCAACTTGCAAGCTTTTATGCAAGTTGTGTAACAGCTTGAGCAACAGCTTTCAACAAATAAGAAGTTTCCCTTGTACTTTCTGCTGCCCTGCAGCTGTTTGCTCCATCCATCACCCCATCCTTCATAGTTTCCCCAAGCAGGTCCCTCCACACTTGCCCTCTGTGTTCTTGCGTGGTGGAGTTTGATCCTTTCCTAGTCCATAGGTGCTGTTATGATAAATAATCTTGGGCAAGAGTAACATGGGATCAGTACCTCAGCTGCATTTTGAAAGCTCTGTGCAAAATGAGTTCTACTGAAATCCAACTCCATGGCTCTCAACCTGATTTTTTTGTCCCAAGTAAACACATTAACTTCATGAATAAACTGAAATGACCTAAAATGGCATGACGTGGTTTCCCCTTGGGACAAGGACACAGTGCTCTCTACTTGTCTGTATCTCCACATTTGCCAACTTTCTCAGTTACCTCATGCATAGCCCAGAAGATTTTATGGGAGCATAGGTCATAGATCCTACATGGTAACTTTCTTACTGCTGTTGCATGATCTGGATGATTTAGTGCCACTCTTAGATGGTGACAGACAGCAGAACAAACACCAGAGCTGGTTGTGAAATAATCACTGTGGTGCTCTTTGCCTCTAATTCCAGGCAGAGAGGAGACGTGATAAATGGTGTAAATGCTGAAATATGTAATGCACTTTTAGTGTTTTCTATGGGAATCCCTCACATTGTGCTTAGGTCCTTGTCCATCGTGTGGTATACTGGTTGGTTATCAAAAAATTCAAGAACCAAAGGCATAATTTTATGTAGGTTGATATGAAAGAAGCACAGTGTTTGTGATATGCTGGTATTTTAAACATTTTTGAGTTAAAAAACTCAGAAGAAATCTTGATAGCGTTTTTCAAATTAATTTTTGAGCTTTTCCTTTTAGTTATTCTGATTTGATCTCAGAAGTTCCCTAGTGTTTTGTTTCAGACTGTCTTCTCTGGATATTGATAGTGATAGATGATCCAATTACATAATCTTTTCATGCATGCTTTCACTTTTAGCAAAGCAGCAAGGTGCAAAATCAGAGCGTGTTTAAGACAGTTTTAGTCCTCATTTTTAGCTGTGGTACATTACCTCTACAAGAAACAGCTGATGCTATGTGACACGTAACTACTTGAATGAAATCTATCTACTACATCTTTTAATTTTCAGTGCTAGGTATGTTGTACGCAGAGCTATTTACTGATTAACACTGCTTTGCAGCATCATTAGCAGGGAAATGGGAAACGTGAAGTAGTCCTACAGGAACTGCAACATTCTGGAGAAGTAAGCCTGTTATTTTTGTCCTTCAACAAACTAAAGCCACTTGTATGAAGATACATTTAAATTATTTTTTCAGCTATGCCTTATTGATTCCACAGTTGTAATGTTTTCCATTGAGTTTTTTACCAAATCTGCACTGCTCTGATCTTGTGGCATCACATTTAGATTTTGAACTGTGTCATTGTCTTGCCATCTGTTAAAGGCCTATGTCTGCTGAGCACTATCCTGAGAGATCTGCCGGTTTCTGGCCGAGTCACAGAGGTGACAGATTTTTAATTATGCAGACAGGATGGAAGGGGTGGGGGACTGAACAGTGAGTGGTGATTGCTCAGACAGTGGTTGTTTCTCTCAAAGAGCCTGCTAACAGCACTGCAGTCCTACCAAGGAGTGGCTGATGTGCACAGGGAACGGCTCTTTGGGGATGAGCTGAGGGAAGTGGACTTCTTGGGGGGAAGCTGTGACTGATGGGTGCCTGGTGGGTCAAAAGTCCCAGCGTGTGCTGAATCTATAGCTTCTTGGTTTGATACCTGAGAAGGCCCGTATAAATAACTCCTTCCCGTATTTTCAATTGACTGGTATTCAGAATAGGCCACTTAGGAACTGATGATGAAGAGATTAGCTGTACACAACCCCTGCTTCTTAGACGCACGAAATCTTCAGACGTTTTGCACCAGCAGGTTGCTGGGTGCTCTCTTGGCCAGTCTCCACATGCAGATCTCCATTTCATCAAAGGAGACAGGTGGCAAGAGCCCCAGCAGCTTGAAGCAGGTCTGCTGTTTGGTCGGGTCAAAAGCTTTAATTGGAACTTGTTCTGCTTTATTCTTTCCATGCCTTGATGAGTGTACTGGAAGGAAAAAGGGATTAAAAACTTCTATAACAGCACAAAAGAGCAGAGCCTTGCAGGGATTGTGACCGCATAAGTAAAGGCTAGTCTGGAGATGGACTATGAGGGTTTATTGTTCCCTTAGAATTACTGTGGGCAGATAGAATGAAATTATTTAGGATATAAGAAGGAGGGGATGCCATCTCTAGGCAACAAGGCTGCCTGAAAGCTGCCACACTGAGTTGGGGTCCTCTGAGAATGCTGCTAAAGCTGCAGGACCCGAGGACTGGGACAAGACCAGAGGCTGTAAATTGCAGGAATGTGATACATCCCCACCATCATGCATGGAGGGCTGGGGAAGAGGGATTGTTCTGATTCCACCTTTTGAAGCATGTCAATCACTCAGCTGGGGCACATTACAGCAAGAGATTAGATTCCTGGGCTGGAGCCTTTCACAAGTCCTAAGCTATCCTGGCTAATGTTTTTAATTTCAGTACTGGCTACCCTTACTGGAGTGTTTATAATCAGGGGTTTCTTTTGCTAAAGAACTTGCACTTTTACCTGACATAATGGAAAGAAATGACAAGAAAAGCCTGAGTTTTTGTTTTCTTTTCATCTCAGTTCTGCCATTCTGCCATCTCTGGTACTGAATGAAGCTATAAATTAACTTTCTTCACTGCCTGAGCTGTGGGATGGCTGCATGTGCTCTCTGCCTACCTGGTGGGTGCTGCCTGTCCTGGGAGGAGGGAGAGTTTCTCACACACTGAGCCAGCTGCTGGAGGTGTGGGGAGTAGCAGGGCCCCAAAGCCCTGCATCTCTGCATTATGGGACTTGCAGTGCCACACTGGGGGACTTGCTGTGCACCCAATGCAAAATGTTCAACCCCACAGGTTTTTGCCAAGAATGCTGTTGACTTGCTGACTAATGCATTAACTGGTTAAAATAAGGAAAATAGAAGGTAAGTTGTTGACTTGATTTCCTCTCTGTTGTGTGCCTCATTAGACTGCACTAATCCATGTTATGAGTTCTGAGATTTTCTCATTTGTTGATGTAAATATAGTCAATGAAATCAAATCCTTATGGAAATTTAATTTGCTGTGTCATCAGATCTCTCATCTTGCTTGATTAAGCCTGGCTCAACAAGGCTATAATGTGCTTTAAATTCCTGGATCATTACTGACTTGTTTAGCATGGAGCTGAGGCCATCTTCGCAGCGTTACAGAGGTAGGAATTTACTTTCTAATTCTCAGAGAAAGAACTGTTTCTGGCTGATGCAAGGGTAGCTTAGCGGAGAAATTTCAATAAAATTAAGGGGGTTGACTGTTTGCAGCTTTTTTTGTTTGTTTTCGATACAGGACAGATATATTTTCAGCATGGGATCAGTTGGAAAGGCATTGCAAATGCAAGCTTCTGAGTCAGTGAAGAGCTGTCCAGGTTAGGAATTGGAATGAATGGTACAAATTGTTTTGACAAAAACAAATGAATCTATAAATGTACCTGTTTCGGTAATAAATTTTTTCATAAGTATTTGTGCCATGTCCTGGTTTGACTCTAGCAGAAAACCTTTAATGTTGAAGAAAAAATAGAGGAGAATTTGAGCAATTTAAGTTAAATAATGGCAGGAAAGGAGAATTTAAGAGTGTCTCAAAATGGTAATTCCAATGACTTGTGACTTGTAGCCAAAATAAATAGTGCACTTTCTACAAATGAGGAGGCAAATTTTATGGGATAATATGCCAGGTATCATTGACAGTTTTGTCTGTACTTTTCACCTGTGTTGCTAATGTGAATAAGTTTTAAATGAGCTGTCTTCAGGAGATTTCACTCTCTTGTACAGGGACCTGTGCAAGATGATGTCTGGTTTAGACATTTGTCTTCATAACTAATTATAACCTTCTCGGTGTGGGCTCTGGTGAACAATAAATCCAATTATCTCCTCAGTTTCCCAGGCCCATACTGGAGGGCTGTGTGCAAACAGAAAATGCTTGTTAGTATTTGCTGTCTAAAACCTGTAACAAATGTAACTGGGTTATTTGAACATATTACTGTTACATTCCCCTCTGTATAAAAGATCAGCATATGGTGAAGGGTTTCTTTGCCAGGAATATCTGATTTAAAAACCGGAGAAAAATACTCAATCCTGTCTCTAGATTTATCCAGTATTAATATTGCTGTCTCAGCACACTCAGCCAGACTATGAAACTACTAAATAAAGTGGTTTTTCTCTGAAAGATCAGATGCCTCTGTGCATCAGGTGTGTGTGTGTAGCTGCTGGGCTGGCCTTGCCTCCCAGGACATCCTAGTGTGGGGTTGCCCTTACCTGCCCCCCTGCCATGGTGCCTGGTAGGCTGGCTCAGTACAAGCTCTTCAGAGCCTCCTTCAGAGGGTAAAATGCTGAAGTGCAAAGTTTACTAAAGGGACAGGCAAACAAAGAAAGCATGGAGAGAGGGCACTGGTGGATGGAGAGAAGTGATGCATTTCTTATGACTGACACAGCAGGAATAACTGGGATGGAAGTCATGAACACTGAAAGTAGTGAGGGGACTTCTTTTTGTGGTTGGGTTCATCTGTATCCCCATGATAGTGACAGACAGAATATGATGAAATCTTTATAATTAAGAGAGGCTTACAGGAGAAAAAAAATATACAGTTTTTATATAATTGTAATGATATTTAGTTGAGGGGAATAACAGCCTTTAAAAAAAGTTGTGAACACGTTTCTAGTGCTAAACCAGGATTAATTTCTTTTGGTTTTTTTTTAAACAACAACTTTATCATTTTTTGAGCATCCAAAAGCCATTTTGGAGATAACCCAAGGAAATAAACCATCTGCAGTAAGTAAGTCAGAGGTTATGAAACATCAGCATTCTAGTGACTGCAAACATAGCATTAGTATTGAATTATTTCACAGGGTCATAAGGGAGGTATTTTTAAAAAGATTCGGAACCTATGCTTGCTTACTGCTTGCAATTTGAATTTTAAATTTGAAGTATTTAATACATAGTTGTAGGGATAATGACTATTCTTGTCCTCATTAAGGTTCTTATTTGAAAAAACAGGAGTGGATAGTAAGTGTGAGTAGGTATCTAGACAGCAGGGTCAGTAAAAAGAGCAACAACTACTGTCGGGTAATGACTGGGAGCTATGTTACAGAAAGAGAAATTAAACAGAGAAACAATGGCTTCTAATTACACAGCTAAAAAAAAAGCCCTGGCTGCTTGTTTACAATACACAGCTGAAAGTATATTGTAGTGAGGACAGGAGGAGAGATAACCAGTCCTCTGATAAATGAGAGCTTGGAATGGGTAATAAAGAAATACCACTCATAATGATATTTTGTCTTTAGTGGTGCCTGGTTTCACATGCTCTGTAAAATCTTCCATTGATCCCAGGAATTCTGCCCATGTAAGGAGTGATCTTGCCTGCCAAAGAGGCAAGGAACTAGAGAAAAAAGCAATTTCTCCTGTGTCTTGAAAGACAATATTGATGTAACCTGATGGTAAATATGGAAAATGTGAGTTAATCATCTTTGGAAGCTTGATTCTGCTGGCCCAAACTGTACAGTGTTTTCCTCTCATGACTGTACTGGTATGTGATTTGCCCACTTTAAGGTGAGGCTTAGTAAAGCTCCTGTAGTTTTAGTATTGCTGCAGCTGCAAATCAGGTCTAAAAGTCTTGACACCATCTCTCTGACTTCTGAGAGGGAAAAACAATGATTTTAGCATTACATTTCTAAAGATAAGGGAGTAGACTGTGTCATTAATATTCGGAAAATGTACTGACTTGTGTCAAGTTGTCAATTACAAACGTATCAGCCAAAATCAGTGGCAGGGAAAACCTTGATAAAAATAATAGAAAGTGGTTTATCAAAGAAAAGTGCAATTTCATTGGAAACACATTTTGGTTGACTGGTGATTTTGATTAAAAAGGTAGTGTGATTACTGTTGGACCTTGTCTAGGACAGAGCAATCATACTCATTTATCTTGCCTTGGAAAAAGATGCTGATAATCTTGTTGAAGGGAAGAGTACCATTAGGAGTATGAGCAGAAGAATACAAAAGCATGAGCAGATGAATACAAAAGGAGAGGAATGAGGATTTCCATGGAGAGGGGGTTGAAAGTGGTGGAAACTGCAGTTCTATGAGAGTTTTCACATACAGTCTTATTCTCATGTATAACTAAAATGCAGTTTTAAAGTGAATTTGATTGGAGAGCAACCAGAACTTAGTGTTGTGGTATATTCAGGAAGATGTTTGCATCTTTTGTGTATTGATGTAGCTGTGCTGAGGCAAATATATACTTCATTACATGACTTTGTTTTGCATTTCCCTTGGTTAAAGTTAAGATACTTCATAGTAGAATTCCTTTTCTGACTTGCAAAGCTTGTTAGAGCAAGGGGATAAATGTCAGCAGTAGAAAAGAATGAAAAGATTGGCCTTGACGCCCAGAGACAGCCTCTTGTCTGCACTCAACTTGTTTGTGACAGAAAAACTCAGACAGGTAAAACCTCCAGTAAAGCACTTACATCTCACTTCACAAATCAATTCCTGGATGTCCCCAGAGGATTTGCATTGTAGTCCTGCACAGACACCCAGACAGGAGGGAAAAAATGCACTAGACTTAATTCCACTGTCTCCAGTCTATGTTTATAGACTCCTACCATTGCTTGCGTCTCGTGTACACTACTACAAGATGCATGTTCCTCATATTTCCTTATTTTTCAGGTTGTCAGCAGTTATTATGGATTAGTGTGTCTGTCACCAGCCCTCTGATGGATCACATGCCTGGTGTTATTGTTAGCACAACATGTTTGGTGGTGTCACTTGCAAGAGTTAACTGGTGTAAACTGGATCTGAAACAAAGGGAACCATAGGAATTGACATGAGAGAGGTATGTCCCACTGTCTCTGCTATCTGTTAACTGGTTTGTAATCTGTGCTATTAGCAGATAGTAATTTGAAGAAAAAATAATTTGTTTTTCAAGTCAGTGAAAATACCTGCCTCTGTTTTGAAAATGACCTCTGGGGTTTCCCATGTTCCCATGTTTTCCACCCCACTGGCAACCATTCTGTTATTGAGCTTTGTTATTATATTTTAGTCCAAATTGCATGTCTGGTATCCCAGCTGACACTAGCAAATTCATCTCAGCCCGCAGTGCAATGAAGAGAGCCAAGGGTCCTGATCTGAAAAATCTTGTTCCCAAACATGTGCACTGCTTTTGCAGGGTGTGCAGCTCTCATTTCTCTTTGGAGTGTTCCCTACTATGATTGAACACTCTGCATGATTCTGATTTGTTGAGTCTTCTGCCTTCTCTTTCCTCCCTTTACTCAGCACAGTCTTGGTTTTCCTCCTTAACACAATTTAAAATCTCCCTCTTCTGAGTGCTTGGCAGTTGGATTTTTCTGTTTCTAGGATTTTTCCTTCCTTTGTTTGAAAGCTTGGTGTGTTTGTTTCTGGCTGCCATTATAAGAGTGGGAATGTCTCAAACAGTCTTGGATGGATACTTGCAAATCTTGTTGTGTGCAGATGATGAACTGAGGCACAGAGGTGAGTGACAAAGTTGCAGAGGATTCATTGGCAGAACTGGGAACTGAGTTATATTTTAGTCACAAGGCCGTTTTGCTCACTGCATCAAGGAATAAATTCTCAATTTTCGTAGTAACTCTTAAAAACTTTCTTGGATGATTTTTGGCTGTGAAGTGAATTCAGAAGTATATGTCCATTTTTTTTTTGACAGAAGTCTTGGTTTTGAGGGCAAGCTTGTGTTCTAGACCTGTTTCACAACATGGCTTTTGTTGACCACTGTCCCAAAAGACCAGGAGAGGGAGACTGGGATGGGGATGAAGTGGCAGGAAGAATGGGAATAGTCCCCGTCCTTGCTTGCCATGTTTTTTTTTTAAATTTTCTTCTGTTGCGTTCCTCCCCCTCATTTTCCCCCATTATTTGTCTGTAATGAGTCCCACTTCTCCTGTTTCCTTTCTGCATTCTTCTATTTATCCTGTTCTTTCCTGCATCCAAGACAGTTTACTGACCTGTCCCTGCAGCATAGCAGATTCTATTTGTGACTTCAGTTAAGGTCAGGAACTACATGTGGCATGTAGCTAATCTCAGCTTCTTCCTTTTGGCTCTCATGGTTTAGTTGCTGTGTTTTATGGGACATGATGGGACTGAGAGGATGACTTTTCTCCTGGACTGAAAGGTACAGAAGGCAAATATCACAGCAGAGGGGTGTTGCCAGAGGGACACAAAGGTACTCACCACTGTTTCAAGACCTTGATGAGTTATGGCATTATTGTCCATGGGGACAGCTGTTAATGGATTTCAGAACCTGGCACGCAGGCTGTGTAATGTAGCATCTGTATTTGTGAAAGAGCAAATGGCAGACAGTGATGCATAGAGTATCAGAACATAACTGAAATAACCATATTAGACTTTCAGGGTCTAGCAGAATTGGATTAGAGTGTTAGTACAAGTAGTGTTACGCTAGAATGAGGCATTTTCTGTCTTCCAAATAATAGGAAAAACAAATGTATACAGAGATGTTTCAGGAGGGACAGGCAGCTGACCCTCTCTTATTTGTGGGTGCATAGCCTCAGCTGCAGGTGAATGGGGGTCACACTGTCAGAAATACCTGGTTTGGCCCTGCATGGCTCCAGCTCGGATTTGCCAGCTGTGGTTCTGGCAGGTCTGAGCTAAGTGAACCAGTCAGTTGTGAGTGATTTATCTTTATGCCTGGTGTCAGCCCTGCTGGATGCAGTCTGGCTCTATGCCCAGCTGGTGCTGGCTGGATGGTTCTTGTGGGTGGGATGCTCTGACAGCACTGTGTGCCAGCAGGGCCCTGCTGATGGGAGCCCTGAGGTTGGGCCCCGCTGGCGGTGTAGAGCTCTGGGCTCCCCAGTGTGGGACACTTGCCCATGTGCTGCCCAAGCACCCTGCAGGCTGGCATTGCTCTGCTGCTGCTTCCCTCACCCTGGCTGTGGGCAAGTGGCTCCGAGGGCCATTGCTCCAGGCCCTGGATAACTCTTAACAGTGCAGATATGCACAGCCTCTTTGGGCTGGAACAGGTGCAGGAATTGCAGGGCTTATCAGGGAACAGACAATACATATTCTGAGGAAGACTTCTTTGGCTCAGGAAGGCAAAGCCTGAGAATGGATGTGTTACCTTAGAAATATGCTTCAAGAACAAACTCCAGGGAAAGTTTTGCAAAATAGATGTTGGCACAAGTAGTGGGCATGAACTGGCAATGAATAAATTTAGATTGGAAGTCAAGTTCCTAACTGTCAGAAGAACTAATCTTTTGGACAATATACCTATAGCAGAAGCAAGAGGGCAGTTCAAGAGCAATTCTTTTAAGAAATTATCTGAAATGGGCCTGGTAGCAAGTTGTTTGAGTCTCTATCAGGAAGCACCTTAGTCCCGTGCACTTCATTTGCAAACTATTCAGCATAATTTGTGTGAGCTCAGACTGGATAAATGCAATACTAGAGAGAGAAGGAATCAACAAGTAACCATGAAACAACAATTTGTGTTTTAGCATAATGGTGTTTTTTCATGATGGAGTGAATATAGAAGTTTTCTCATGACTGAATAATAGAATGAAGCAGGTGAGGCTACTGCAGATTAGCACCTAATTCTTCTCACTTTTGTCACTCCTGGGCTTAATCATTTGATGAAGTCCCTGTGCTGCAGATTTTAGTGTTCTCGCTTGTATTCTTGATAAATCGGGAGTTTCTTGTCCTCCACAAATTTCTTGCTGATGCTCAGTGGGTACCAGACATCAAGCTACCTACTTTAGGTTGGCATTCAGAAACTCAAGTTTCATTTAATTTCTGATAATTTTTAATAACTTGTGAAAATGATTACATATGAAACTGCTAAAGTAGCAGGAGAAACACAGGAATCACAGCCTTTTTCAACAGAGTGCTGAATAAAACATGTAAGAGGCCTATCAGATTCTGACTTGTCATCACAAGAGACAGCATTATGATGCAAGACTTATGCTTTTCAAGATTTAAGATCTCCTACTTGGTGAAATGTAAATTTTGAAGTTATTGTTGTATGGAAGCCATTAGCAATTAATATATGTCTATCCCTTCTTCCTGGGTAGTGCACTAGAACTCTGCAGAGGGTATTATTTGCCTGAATAAAGTATCTTTCTCTCTTTTTTTTTTTTTTTTTTTTTTTTTTTTTGGGGGGATTTGTGATTTTTTTTTTGTTTTTTTTTTTTGCAAGGGGAATGTGCAATTTTCATTAGCTCTTTTTCAGTGACCAACTTGTGAGATACCAACTTATTATCTGTTGTAAATCTTGAACATTAGAAGTGGCATTAAAAATTAAATAAAAAACATTAAAATTAATTTACTTAGATGTAAAGTCTTGATGTAGACCTAGGTATTGGATTTGGTGTCTGTCTTCTAATTCAAAGGGCTGGGAGTCTGCATACTGGCTGAGCTCCGGTTTTGTTGCTTTGTCCTCTTTGGTGTTGCAGCAGTTTTGCCCATGCTACTCTAAAGAGTGATTTATTCAAATTCTAAATGCTGTTCTCATTAGATCAGGAGTCTATGTTAATAGATACACATTACCAAAAATTGAGGGTTTCTGAAATAACGTTTTCAAGCAAGGAGAGTATAAATTGTGTTCAACTGCCTGGGGAAGAAAAGCAAGTGGCTCTTCTACGTGCTAGTGATCTCAGTCTTAAAAATAGAATTGCCTTTACTTACAACTTGAGTTTCATTTGCAATTAAAACTATAGAAAGAAATCTGATTTTTTAGATTAAATGAAGGTTTGTATGTGAGAAAAATATTATGAGTTTCTGAGAAAAAGGTATTTAAATAAGCTTCTCATGAGCCACTCTATGGACCTTTAGTCCTCAGGTAGGATAAATAAGATTTGAATATAAATCACTCATGATCCTCTAAAGCATCTCTAAATCTATAGTTAGTGTGACATTGCTACATTTACTAAAATAATCGGAGTAAATTATTGCTCAAAGTGTGACCTTCATAGGCCTACCTATATATAAACTTGTATTTCATTTGGTTGTAACTTCTTCGTTCAATAGTCTCATTTTCAGTTTAGTAGCAGCATATTCCTAACTGACTTCTAGAATCAGTTTGCACCTGAGTTAAACTCAACTCCTTGTAACTTTCCATATAGAAATAATTTGCTTGGCTTAAAATAATTGCACTTTCTTTAGAATAATGTGGCTCATTTTGTGGACGAGGAATCAGCCTGAATAATAGTCATATTTAGACTTAGACATGGTTACTGGCAAAGACTACATGCAAAATACTACTTTGTGCCAGGGCAAAACAGATTTTCATCAATAACTGCAAAAATGGTTCTTCTCAGGAGGGCACTTGGATTTGCTTTCCAGTCAGTGGATGCCATCAGCATCCAACTGAAAAGTCAGGTTTTGAAATCTGCTGTTTAGAGGACCCAAAGGAAAGCATAAACATAGACTGAGGAGGATTCCACTGGTTTGGCTGGAAACTGCAGCAGTTGCTTTATGCTGAGATTTGTGGGATTCCTGTATTTCAAGTACCAAGGCACAGAAGTGTTATGAATAATTGTGGCATATGAGAGACCACAATGGCAGGACAGGATTCTGGCAGTGAGTTACGTATTTTCTGTCTCCTTAGAGCCATAGACACAAGTAAGCTGTTTTTTATTTCATCTCACTTTTCTAAGTTACTGTGATTTGCTTTTGGTATTTGCATGTCAGCTGCTGTCTGACTGCCAGTTGCATTCTGATATGGAGAAGAAACTGTGATTCAACTTACCAAAAGTGTAATTTCAGAGACCAGCTGCTTATGGCTGTCCCTACCCACATCCAGATTCAACAGGCACGTGAGGTAGCACTTCTGCGTATCAGCAAAATTTCCTAAGTTCGAAACTTCAGTGTGGATTTTCCTTCACTTGGGAGATGGTAGAGTTGAGTTCCAGCTCTGCCTTAGAGCAGTGTAGATTTTAGGATCGTTATTCCCGTAAATATTGAGCTTAACTAATATTCCATAATGTCCATATTCACTAGTGAATAAGAGGCAATGAACAGCCTTTGCTGCTATATAGCTTTGTGCTCATTACTTTGCTGGTTTTTACTAACTGTGGTGTAGTTTGCGCATCCCTGTTGTATTCCTTGGAAAGGCTGCTCAGCAAAGCTCACTGTGCTTTGCTGAGTGCCCAAGCATAGTGCAGGAAACTTCTCCCTCGCCTTACCTACGTTTCTCACAACCTGCAGATGACTGTCCATACTCCCCTTTCCTCTGATGCCATAATTTCCTTTTCTCGGTTTCTTCTTCTTGTAGTAACTACTCATTCCAGGCATGCCCCTGACTCTATTCAGTCAACCTGGCCATATGTGCTTCTTTCAGCATTATACTGATTTCACTTATTAGGTGGTTTACTACAAAAATCCTCTTCACCCCTCTCTTTTTAGTGTAAACCATGCTGGTATTTAAGTAGGTGGGATTGTGATATTATGAGTATTGCTTAGGCAAGAATCATCTCTCAAATAAAATTGGATTTGTAATTATGTCAGTTATACTTTTGGTATCTCTGTGCTATACGTATATGTGTGTGTGTGTGTTTGAAATCAACTTTTTTCCCAAGTTAAAATATGTTTATAGCTCTGAAAGCACCAGAGTATCCATTGAAAGGCAGCCTTGCTGTTACAATTAGGTGAGGATTTAAGCCTGGTATCTTCACTTTTCTCAGGGCCATTTGAACAAACATCTGAGCTCTACTGGAGTCCTGATAACTTCACTGAGACCTCATGTGTAATCAGAGGACAGTTATTGGATCAGGAAATAGATGGTTTTAAATCAGCCACAAAATTCTGTATAGTATTGTCTTTTATTTCCAGGTACTTTGCATATTTTCCAGTTTTGTGGCTCTTTCATAGTTTACAATATTTTTTTTTTTACTTGAGAAGTTGTTTGTAGTGATGGGGGAGAGTATCTCTGAAAATAACTAAATATGTCATGGAAAAGATAAAATAAGCTTTATAAAAATACTTGTGATTGCACAAAACTTCCAGGTGAAAAAAAGGAGAATTTTTTTTTCTTTTCAATCTTTGAGATGCTTATTGAGTTACAGCAACACTGGAGTAAAAAATAACTTGATTATGAGTTAGATATGTGTGTCTCATTATCATCAAGATGTAACAAGTTTTGTGTGATGCACAGCTGGATCCTGTTTGTGTCCCTGTACAGTCAAAGCATGGTGCCCTAAACAAAAGACTTCCAGCAACTGGCTGGTGTGTAACTGGCTTAAATTACAGAGTCAGTAAGGAGAATACAACAGCCGTAAAAGAAGCATTTTTTAATCTGCCTCCTTAATTTTGCATAAAAAAAGTTTTATCAGTTATATATACACAGAACAAGAGATCAGCTCATTACACTCTCTCTGAAAGCTGGTCTTAAATTTGCAATCCCATTATTGGCATGAGTTATTATATACTTAATGCTGTAGGGCACTGCAGAATCATGGCAACAGGCCATATGGCTTTTCTAAGGAGCACTTTTTTTGTCCTAAATTCTGGAGGAAAACAGTATCATCTGGGTGCTTCCATTTTGGTGTGTTTGGCTGAGAGTTGTGGGGGGATTGGTGAGGTAAATGGAATGAACAAAACAAACAGAACAAACAGAAGAACAAACAAAAGACATAAACAGAGCACTAGGGAGGCTTTGAACAGAGTTGTGGTGTTGTGAGTGGTGAACAGACTAAATTAAGGACAGGACCGTTTGTCTCTATGCCCATAAGGTTTTCAGCAACTGTAGAGCAAGTCTTGGGATCTCTTCGTGGTATACTGCCTTGCTCTGAGTGCTTAGTGCTGGTGGGAAATCAGCTTCTCTCTACCTGTGGGTAAAACAGGAATGAAGCACTCATCTTGCTCTCAAGGAGACAAAAGTGGGGGGTTTTTTTGTTGGTTTTTTTTTTTTTTTTTAATGTCAGGATGCCTCTGTCAAAACTGGCCTTACTGTGATGAAAGAGTTTCTGTTCATGTGTGACATTGCTGTGTGAACACTGGCTGTCGTGTTCCTCTCTGTCAGGTCCTCCTTGTTTTGGGAGCTGTCGATTGTGAGGAGGAAAAAGGAGAAGGGCCATTCTGGGGGAGGCCCTCAAAGCCAGTGCTGAGACAAATGGAGGAGACCAATGTGCTCTGGAGCTCACCTGACTTCACCCAGGGGCTGTGGAGAGTATAGGCCACAGGTAATGTCACATCTCTGGTGTATCTGTAGCAGCTGCACTGAGGTTGTTTATCTCTGTGCCCAATGCAGAGATCCTCAAAGATGGGTGCAAAAAAAGTCCAAATTTGCAATTCCACCAGAATACTGGATATTTCACTGTTTGTCAAGAGTGAAAGTATGCGTTTAGTTTCCATATGGATTTGTGTCTGTTTTCCAACACATGGCTAATTCCTGATGAACTTATCTACTTGGAACCCTACTAATTGCAATTTTTTGGCTGCTGCCTGATCGCCCATTTTGGAATTCCTCCTGTGACAAAGGACTTGGCTGGAAATATTACTTGGCTGCAATGGAGAAATTGACTTTGAGCGGTTCACTTGGTAAATTACAGGCTGTGCTCCTAATTATAAACACACACTTGTGGGAACATAATCGTACAATTCCCTGTGGTATATCTGGATTGCTGCCTCCAGATTTTGAAAGCTAGAGGGTAAGATACTGGGTTTTCTTTAACAATAAATTATGAAGTGAAAGCCAGGGGCCTGAGGTCACACGGATCAGTTCATGCTGTGCTAACAAAATAATGAAAGCCTGCTTTGAAGAAACACAGGAAAATCTGCCTTCCCTGTTAATATCAACTTGACCCTCAGAGCAGCTGTTTAGTTCTTGAATCCTTACTTCTTGTCACAGGGCAAAAGTCCCTGGAGGATCTCAGCCCTGCAGTAAACTGTAATCACAGAAGACAGCTACTACCCTGCAATAACCTGGTGAAGGCTCCGAGGCCAGCAAGAAACAATGGCAGAACAGAGGGAAGGCCGAAGTGTGCCAGTGTTTCATTTATGTAATGGGTGACCTCCTGCTTAATGAACAGCTGAAATCAGAAAGTACCATTTTATATCGGGAGATTTGGGTGAAACATCTCTCACTTTTCTACCGTAGTGTAAGCTGCCCCTCAGCAGCAGCACTGCAGGCATGGCACTGTAACCTGTGTGTATTTTGCTCTTGGATCTGAATCCTCTTAGAGCTGCAGTCAAAGAGCCACTCTGTGCTGCAGCCCATTTTCAAGGGGACACACCATGAGACAAGTGTATCCTCTCACATGAGCTAACGATTTGCTTCTCATTCCTCACTTCTTGACGTAATTTTATCCAGTAGGACAATGAAGCTGATTCTAGTTCTTTTTCCCCCAACAGTTTTTTTCTTTTTTCCAACAAATCTTTTTTTCCCCTTGCTTTGCTCAGCTAAGTGCTATTGCCTCTCTGATTTAATTTTTAGTCCTTCAGCTGACACTGACTGTGTGAGGACAGATATCAGAACAGCATTACAGGTCTCATTACCCAGTTTTGCATGGTTGTCAGTCCTCAAAAGACAACCAATAGTCAGATTGCAGCTTCCCAGCTAGGGATTAGCAATAACCTTCAGGTGTATCTTGAAATCCTGGGGCATTGGCACCTGCATTGACTTCCATGCTCAGAGCAGCTTGCAGCACCCAGCTGGTGATGAGAACTGCTGGGATAACAACATGTGTGCAGTCTCTTGCTTTTAGGATTTATGGCTCGTTCTTCCCATCACGTTAGCAGGGGATGCTGTGGAGAAACAATGGATTGCTAGAAACCTAGGACTGCTGGAAGGATTAAGCATTTTGTATAAAGGCAAAATAGCAAAATCAGATATTTTGTCTTGGAAGGAAATGCTATTGCATAGTAGGAAAAAATGTAGGTGGCTAAAATATTAATGGAATGTTGCTCCTATTAATGTTGGAATTGTTGAAAGGCTGCATATTAGTAAGTACAGTATTTCCTTTAATCTTTTTTGCAGAGTCAGAGTCTGCTGGTATTCCTGGGAGGTTCCAAACAGATTTACCAGGTTTGCTTTTGGAGCACTGTGACTTTGGTTATGAACTCCATTTTGCTCTGTGACTTGTCTGGGTGGTTTTGTTTGTTCGTGGTTACCTCTAATGAGCTGGCAGATGTTTGCTGTGCTCTTCCGGAGTAGTGAAATTCTACTGAAATTGTTTGGGTGTCTATCCATAGCTTTCCTTTTCAGTACCTTAGAAAGAATTGCCATAAAGCAAACTGGCCATTGCATATTTGTTTATTACACATGCATGCACATGCGTATAAAATCCATATATCTATTTTCCATGCTTCTGATACAGGGCAGAACTATCTCAATAAAAAATGCTTTTTGCAGTCTTGAAACTGACTTTTATTGCTATGACATTTCCCCTTGGTCAGTGATATATTTAAAAGTGATATATTTTCATGATACAGAATGATATTTTCAATGATACAGAATCGTGTTGTATTCAAAGGATGGAAAATGATGACATTATGTATCTTTTTCCTTACTTCCTCAGGAAAAATACCTTTGTTTTTTCTGTCTGGGTTTTACACATTCAAAAAGAAACTAACTCCTCACTCATCAATCTGTTTGCTGGCAAAACTTACGGTGATATATTAATGCAACACAGCTCAATTACATACGAGTACTGAAATTCAGTAGGTGTTACAATGCCCCAAATAGAATTTCATGTACTTTGGTAAATTCCTTAAAAATGCTGAGTTAATTTATCATGTATACTTAATTTTTTAAAATGAAGCTACTTTGAAATAATTTATATCTGTCTTCTCTATTACATGAAAAAGTAGGCCAAGGAACAAGTTTTGTCATGCTTCACAGGTTACCACCTCCAAGTTTATGGCTGTGCGTTTGTGTTATGCCCAAAGCAGTTATGTTTCAGTTTTTAGCTTGTATGTGTCCAGGTGCTAGGGAAACAAAAGCTTTGTACGAATTGGTATGATGGGATTTAATCTCCTTTCTGATTTTTTAGGTGCTAATCAAGGCTTGCAATGGTACTTGCTCCTGCTAGAGTTAATAATTAAACCAAGTGGAATTCCTGCAAAAACTGTTAGCAGACTCTTCTGGAGAATGCATTCTTAGGTAGCAGATAGATGTTTTCTGTGCTTTAGTGTAATTCCATCACCTAAGCAGTGAATAATTTCACAGAATCACAGAAAGGTTTGGGTTAGAAGGGACTATAAAGACCATCCTGTTCCAACTCACTGCCATGGGCAGGGACACCTTCCACCAGACCAGGTTGCTCAGAGCCCCATCCAGCCTGGCCGTGAACACCTCCAGGGATGGGGCATCCACAGCTTCTCTGGGCAACCTGTGCCAGTGCCCAATCGCCCTCACAGTAAAGAATTTCTTCCTAATACCTAAACCTACCTTCTTTCAGTTTAAAATCGTTATCCATCGTCTTATCTCTACATGCTCTGATCAAAAGTCCCTCTCCAGCTCTTTAGAAGACCCTTTAGGCACTGGAAGGGGCTCTAATATCTCCCGGGAGCCTTCTCTTCTCCAGGCTGAACAACCCCAGTTCCGTCAGCCTGTCTTCATAGGACACTTTTAAAACTGCACATCTATTGTAATGCCAAGTTTTTTAGACAAATTAACAGCATTATTATTACTTTTTTAAAAGTACTATTTCAATTTAGTTTATGTCTTCCTTTCATCTCACAGTACTTACAATGTAATTACAAAGATCAGCAGAGAGAATTTTACGATACTCCAAGGCATCTACATCCTGGGATTGTAATATGAGAGGAGAACCTGCAGAGGGCACTGTATTGTCTCATATGAGCCAGATCCTCCAGAATCGAGGAGGATGTAGGATTTTCAGGTTTCTGCATTTCCGTAAAATTACAGTCAGAATTTTTTTTCCCAGGTATGTCGCGATAAGCAGAGTTACAGACTGGACATAGGATTTACAGTCTCTGTTTCTTATATCTTTGAGATGAAAAGGTATAATCCAGAACTATCATACCGTGTTTTCAATGCAATCCTTGTCCTCACCTTCCTTCCTTCACTCATGCTTGTCTGAACATTTCAGCTGTGCAAATGCTCGGGAAATGAATGTCAAAACTTAGTAAGGTAAATTCGAAACCTGCCATGTGTCAGAACAGGCAATCTGAAAAACAGTAGTACAAAGTGTGCAAAATTTACTTTCATCCATCTAAAGCAGGGTTCGGGTTTCCGGTCTGAGCTCTCCTCCCTTAGCAGGAGGAGAGTACAATACAGCTCTTCTGCAGAAAGTGATTCACAAATGGAAACTTCTGTTTGTGGTCTTCCGGAGATTAAAATTTGCTCAGCTCCTTTTATATAATGCGTTTTTCATGGTTAGAGAAAAGTGATGAAAATGTTGTGTTCCTCTGTGTGCTGGCTGTGGATTTAAATTAAGCTTTAGGGATTTTAAAATGCAGTCCACAAGTTACTGTGTATTTCTTCGAGTCTTCTTGACATCTTTGTTTAGACTAAGGGTTTCCCTGAGCTAGCTGGTGCCCCAAAATTGCTACAATCTGCCTTATTTTTTTCTGCAGATGTTTATAATAGAAATTGCTTTCTAATTCTATTTTCACGAATGTGGTAGATTTGTGTCTGAAATAGAGTCTTGTCTTTTAGTTATTATTGCATGCTCAAACTAGTTGTGGTCCCTTCTTGTGCAACATTTACAAAACAGGCCTCAAGATCTGCCCTTGTTACAAAGGGATGCTTTACAGAGAGCAGTGAACAATGACAAAGACTTCCACAGGTTGAGAAGCGCTAACAAATGCAGCTAACAAATACAGATGATAATGTGCCTTGATCTTTATCTTGGGCCTTCTAGTTCTTTTGTATTTTGAACAATCTATCTTCTAGTTCTTTAATTGGGGGGGATATTGTGTGATAATGAGAGATAGGTGTTTCAGAGGCTCTGGGTCTGGTCACCCAGTACTTCCACTGCAGTGTTGCAGTTTTTTCTTCCCGTAAAATTGGGCAGAGGTAGTACCCAAGGAAAAAAACAACAGCAGAATGAGAAGAGCTAAGAAGTATTGATTCAGATCTTGCTTTAGAAGGGGTTGCAAGTGATCTTCACCCTTCAGGCTTGCGGCCAAACTCTCATCCTTTGCTTCTTAGCTCCAAGCTGACAATCCCTCCTGGTGTGCAAGGAGAGAAGCTGATAATTGCCATGGGATCAGACCTTCCGGCAACTCAGCATTTTAAAAACGCTATTGTCCTTTTTGCATTTCTGTCAAGGGGACTTAAAACAGGTGAACAGACTCCTGTTCTCTTCTCTTACAGGAGAATTATTCAGCTGTCAAGGAAATTTATTTGGCAGAGGATAGTTCCTGTTCAAGTCTTCTAAGGTTCATTGGGCTGGCATGTCTTGATGAAGGGGAGTTTGCTTTCTGGCTGGACCTACAAGCTGACACCTGAAAATTGTATATTTGTCTTGGAAGGAAATGCTATTGCATAGTAGGAAAAAAATGTAGGTGGCTAAAATATTAATGGAATGTTGCTCCTATTAATATTGGAATTGTTGAAAGGCTGCATATTAGTAAGTACAGTATTTCCTTTAATCTTTTTTGCAGAGTCAGAGTCTGCTGGTATTCCTGGGAGGTTCCAAACAGATTTACCAGGTTTGCTTTTGGAGCACTGTGACTTTGGTTATGAAAACATGTTAATCATTGTATGGCAGAGACATGGCAGCCATCTGTATCTGAATGCTTTTACTGAACGAAAAGGAGTCAGTACCAAGTCTGTAGTTTGGTTGTCTGATTCCATGCCCACTGGGGCCTGTATTGGGACTTTATGGCTTCCTTAGTACCACATGGACAGACCTCTCAGAGCAGGGGCTAACTGTCACAAAATTCAAATTTTCAAAACTGAAAAATCAATTTTTGCCTGTGATGCAAAATGTTAACTCTTTATCTTGATTTGTAGAATTAAGTTAGAGCAGAGTGAGCTTAAAGTAATGGAAAAGGCTAAAAGTCCTGACAATACCAAAAGTCCTTTTGGCATTTTAGAAATAACAGGTATAACAGCAAAGAAAATGCAAAAAATCCTGTCTTTGTTTCTGTGGAACTTGTCTCCTTGATTACTGCCTTGTCTCTGAGTTCCTGCTAGTCATCGTGAAAGGAAGAGGTGTTAGCAGCTCTGCAGAATGGTGACTGAGACCTGCAGGGCTTTGTATTTCCCCTGCAAAAGAACACACTTAATTCACATCCCACAGAAGGCAAAGCAATACTAAAGCATTTGGAGAAGGTGGATTTGTTCACATCACTCCGAAGATGACCCAGAGCTTTCAATCCCCTTTCTTGAAAACCCCTAATGACTACTGCCTGAAAGTAATTATTCTGAGAACTGAATGGCAGTAATGTGTATTTGGCTTTGCCTTGAGCAAAGTCTGGAGAGCACATCAACCCTCATAATGGGGTGAGTGGTGGGTGGGAAAAAATATCTGTCAGACAGTAGATGGGGTTGCTGTGCTAGCTGAAAAAGGCAGCACAGATATTGAAGATTAAATTAACTGGACACTCTACTAATCATGGACCTCTCAAGTAAAGATTCAAGCGTGCTCCTGCTTTTGAACATTATTCCTCTTGAACTAGCAGTTCTGGATACACAATGTGGGTAAAGTGGAGACATATATGCAGTTTTAAGAGCATCAGACTCACTTGAAAAGAAAAGTACTGTCATTTCTTCTAAAACTTCTCTTAAAAAGTAGCTTTGCTACACCAAATCAACAAGGATGTAGATAGGCTATGCCAGTGCTGCCAGATCTAGCAGCACTTGAGAACTCCTGCCTTTGTCTGCCCACCTCTTCCCTGAGGCAGTTCTCCAGCTTCCAGGCAGTCAACTTCTGCGTGGTATGGACAGCCTCTGTTTTTATCTGACTGTAGAAACAGGAAAGGACAGAGCTGTTTACCGTAGGTCTTTCTAAAAATAATCACATAGAAAAATAATTTAGCTTGCTAATAAGCAGCTGTCTCTGGAATGCTCCACAGGCATTATTAATAGGCTTATTAATAAAGTCTACGATACTATAGATGGGATTACAGCAAGGAAGAGCTTTCTGCCAAAATGCAGCTGTCCAGAAGGATTGTATGAGCAGGATATAATCTCCTGGATCAGAACTAGGGCATGTCACTGTCATGAACACTTCTCGGCCATAATAAAATATACCACAGAATCTGTAATGACCACAAATAATCTGGATTGCTGATTTTGTCAGAGATACTGGAGTCAGTAGAGTTAGAATACCCTGAGCTCATCCTGTACTGTCTGTTTGGCATCTGAGATGAAAATTACGGAGCCAGATGAGTTCCCCCTCTTCTTTTTCATTTATTTTGTTAAGCCCCTAAAAAACACATCTTAAACTTTTTGTGCTGTGTTGTGTCCTGAAGACAACTATAAACCTCTGTAAATAGGTTTGTCTACTGAACTGTCTGACATATTCATAAATAGTACTGCAAATAGTGCTCCTGTCAAGTAGGAATGGGGCTGCTGTGCATCCACTGTTACGTATATGTTTAAGTAAAAACCAGTTATTGTCTGTTCGGGTGTATTTATTTATGTAGCTGACTACATGGCAATTTAAAGCAGATTAGAGGAAGGTGAACATGTTTGTCTCTTCTGTTCTGATTCATGTGGGAGACTGTCTCAGCAAACTGTGATTATTATTTCACTGAAAAGGCTTTTAATATAGTAAATTCCACTTAGTGACAATCTAATGTGACTCTTTGAAATAGCAGACTGTACAGAAACCTGCTGGGAATATCAATAGCATGGCACCAAATTAGAAGTGTATGCAGTAGTCTGTCAGCTACTTTTCTGCTAACTGACATAAAGAAATGCAGAGCAACCTAAATTCTTTAAGACTGGTTTCTGTGTTCTGCTGGGATCCTCAGGCTGCCCTTAACGAGCTGAGTCTGTAACTAGGGATCATATTTTCTTCCAGGAATAGCAAAAATATTGAGCTTGTTACAATGTTGCTTTAAATATTGTTTTATCTCCCTGGAGTATGACTCATTTATTCTTGTCTGAGGCTGTAACTACAAGTTAGAAATCTTTATTTTTAAATTCACAGTTCTGACTCCCTCTTAATCTTTGCTTTTCCTGTCACTCCAAATGCTTTGATAATCATACCTGGACAGTATAGAAAGAAACTATATTTTCATACAGTTAAGGCAAATTCAACAAAAATATTCAAAATCTATTTTATTGAATAGTCTCAAGTTTCTCTAATGACAGTTTCAAGTTGGTATGATGACAGCTTCATTTTCAGGCCTTCTGTGGATTCTAGGATTTGGAACATGCTTTATAAAAAACTGTGTGTAGGCTGATGTTGGCGTGGATGGTACTGCTATGACCATCAAGACAGAACGAGGAGGGACTGTAGCTTCATTTTCCGTGAGAAAAATAGAACCAAGTCCTACTTAATTTTCCATAGATTTTAGTCACTCTTTTAATACAAGCATTTTATTAAGGTCTTTTGTCCTAGTCACATGTTTTGAAATCAAGACAATTGAATAAATTTAGTTATAACTGCAATATTTGACATTTCAATTACTCCTTTTCATTTTTTTGAGGGAAGTGCTTGAGTTTGAAGACTGCAAATCAGCTCAAATAATAAAACTATTTTAAGCCATTTAAATTGTTACTACATTGTTTCTAGGAACTAAACTGAAACAAAGTCTGATCAGTGAGGCATTAAATATCCTGGCCCATATTTATAAACAAACTCCAGGAGTGGTACTTACACATTAACCATATGTTATAAATGGGAATTAAAGGAAGAAAATCTTCTAGCTTTAAGTGTTTTGGTCATCTGCATGTATCAACAAAGAATAACAGAAAGCAATTATTTAAGCAATTTGGTTACAATAGCCTGTTTTCTCTCAATTTTATTCCGTTCTCCTACCTAAACCTTTAGCTACCTCTTTAAATAATGCCTTCATTCCAGCTTTACTGTAATGGATTAAAGTACTGAGTCATGGCTGAAGAGAACCCAGACTGGTGCTGGAATTTATTTGGTCAGTGAAAAATGAGGATTTGAGTGATGCAGGAATTATAGTATCTCCTTGAGCTTCTGAATGGCTGCAGACAGACATGTTTTTTACTGCCTGGAAGGCAGGCGGGCACTTCATCAGGGTTTGCTGCTGGAGCATTGGAACTAAGGGTTGACTAATGCTTCATTTTTCTTAGGTGTTTTTCTCCAACTTGGGATTGTATGCATGAAAGTGAGATCAGTCTGGTTGGATCGATACCCTCCGTGATGAAGTATTTTGCACTTATGTTAGTAACAGTGTAGTGTTATAATAATAACAGGTATCAACCTTGTATTTACTGTGCTCTTCTCTGTTAATGGCTATGGCACTCCAGCAGTCTCACTAAAGAAGGGAGACAGAGACACTCAAACCAGTTTACAAATTTTTCCCTTTGTCTTTCTATAATTTTGGTGTGTGAAACACTTGTTCTCATTTTGTTAAGTGCTGTAGTCTTAAACCTTGAGCTTTCTCTATTTCTTACTCTTCATCCTTCTCCCCTTGGTAAAAGAGAGGAAATTTTATGCTACAAAGGCTACAAATTTTATGTATTCCCTCAGAAAATAGACTTTTTTTTTTTGGTGAGGTGTCCTTCATTCTGTAGTTATTCTGAGCACCACTTAAATTAAAATTTCTACTCTGAAAAAGGCATTGCATCACAAATACTCATAGTTTGCACTCCAGGTAGCTTCTAATGCTCAGTACCAATACAAATTGCACCAATTAGTTTGCAATTTTGCCGAATTACTGCGGTTACAAATAATCTGACTTTCAGCAATCTCATGGGACTTCAAAACCTGAACAGAAAAAAATTGCTTAGGAATTTAAAATTATTTTTCTGTTGAAGAAGAAGCTAAAAGTACATGTAATCAAAGATGATATATGGTTCAGTTTTGGATTAATTGTATGACAGGCAGGGGAGAGCTTTTCCCACTCCAAACGCTTCAGATTTAAATTGTGAAACAATGCTCTGGAGCATTTTTCAAGCTTGTGACTGTCTCCAGTAGGGGTAAAATGTAGCTGGTGTCAGTTATAAATAATGCAGGCTGTATTAATGCTCTGTACTGTGGTATGATTCGTGCTATAAGGAAGGTGAAACTCAGCTTTGCCAGGGGGTAACTTTGAATGAAAGGTTCAAGAAAGCCATAATTTAAGAAATACTATATACCTGAAATTATTATTGTCTAAACATAAAGATTCAGTGCTGACAATTGTAAGTTGATATAAAATCTCATTTGGGGAAGAGTCAGTGTTTGTGACAGATTCCTGGTCAATATTTCAGTGTCATTTCTGCATGCTCAGAGCAGCTGCTGTGATTGCAATTCACACAGCCCTGGTTTTCTACTCCCAAACAACAGTAATAGAAGAAAGGTGGGTGCTCACAGCAGCTAACAATTAGCAGAGTGGCTCTGGGCCAGCCTAACTTAAATCCAGTACCTATGGATGTACCTTCTGTGACCTACTGCAACACTGAGTTCTCCTTCAGTAATTTTCCTTGCTTTCTGACTTTCATCAATACCAGCTTACGGCACCAAGGCCAATTCCTTCACATGTACCCTGATTGTCTGCTGTCATCTTCTATGCAGCTCTTTATCTGGCTGCAGACTATTCTCACCAGTTTGTAACTGCCACACTAAAAGCTATATTTTGGGAGAGTGAGGATCAAAAAGAAAGGACTTTGTGGGGAACAAATAACAAATAAAAATCAACATATTTATAAAATTGACCCTTTTTGCTTACATCTACTGACAGATGCACATTCAAATGATAAAAAGAGATAACTTCTTGATTTATTTTTAGGTGTGATGGTGCTCTAGGGCAGACAGAACTTTGAAGTGGACGTGCCTAGACAGTCTTCTGAGTGAAGTGCCCAGAATGCCCAGAAGGCTTTAAACCATACCCTCCTAAAATGTTTTACTAGAATTAAACTCAAAGATTTCACGCTTAAAACAAAAAATTTGAAAAGTCCAGTGCAGGTGGAGCCTGAGTTGGAGCTTATATATAGTTCTTCAGTCTTCGCAGGTGAGTCTATAGACTACAGCTTTGTATTGTCTAACTCAATGAATTTTAGCACCAGCAAACTCTGCTCTGTTCCCATTACTCCCTGGGAAGTTCTACCCTGAGCAGCTCTTTCTTCCCTGTTTTTGTATTTCTGCTTGGGCCTTTGCCTCCTTCCCCTGCCCCCCACATCACTGTGCTTCTCCCTGGGTCCTGTCTGCCCTTTTCTCCGGAGTGCTCAAGTGGGCTCCAACAGGTTAATCAGGTGATGTCTGTTAGATCTCACTACTTCCAGTTGCTACATCTGATATTTTTTATGAATTTGTAGCATTTGTGCCTTAGTTCATAGGGGAACTTAACTTACAGGAACATTGGGAAAATAGTGAGCCTTGCAAACTGATTTCACATTGGATGGAAAATTAAGGGAAAACTTATGGCATAAAACTTCAAGTTGCTGTGTTCGGAGAATGTTTAACATGAATTTGCAATTAAGCCAGGAGTTATTGTCATGAAACTGCTATCGGTAATTGATGGCTCTTTCATGCGAGCTAAGAAGACAGCATAGGTGCTCTATAAATCACTAAAATTAATGTTTCTATTACATTATTATGATAGCACTGTTCTTGATTAAATCATCTGGGCTCTGCTTTTGCTCCTAGAGAACCAAGAGAAATCTTGGTGCTGATCTTGGTGAGGCTGTCAGCACCTCATTCACAGAACACAACCTGGCTACTCTCAAGGGGTTTGCAGTGCTTACAATGGGAAAAGTCCTTTCAGCATAAATCAATATCCCAAAGCCGTGGAAAGCCTGTAGCAAAGCAAATAAATAGTTGCACTATCTCCATTTTACGCAATTACTGAAGTGCTATAAACATTAGCAGATTCTGAAATGAATGAGATAATAAGTGGCTCAGTTAACATAGTTATCTAATTAGGTTGGGTATGAACGCATGCTTTAATCTCCCTAATTATCTACCTACTGGAAAATGAACAGTTAATAAAATGGAGGTTTTTTATTTTCAGGAGGAATGCCGATATAAGACCCTCCTTTCCTGCAAAAATCCCTCTTGGGAAAGCAACTACTCATAGCTGTGTGGGTGGGGGAAAAACTTAGTATTCAAAGGGCAAGTTATGAAGACTGGGATAATTTCATTTGCATGAAAGTATGGATGTTCATGCTGGAGTAACTGATCTTGGAGTGGGTTTTCTTTGATTTTCCCCTGAGTTCCTGATATTTTTAGGACTTTATCCTTGTTATATGTGGCAGTTCGATTTAATGTAAGTTAGTATCAGAAAAAAAGAAAAGCATTATTGTTAGCCCTGCTCTAACAAGAAATTGACCTAGACCTATAGAGCTTCTTTCCCAAAAACATTTTTCTAGAACAAAAAAGCATAGATTCCCAAAGGTTTTCCCTGCCAGAATTTAACAGGAATTAAATATTATTAACGCTTCCATTTTGTAGGGAGGGATTCAAATCTTCTTCAGTTTTGTATTTTCACAATATGTATAGGATGCCAAAATATCAGCTGTCAAGGTGTCTCATCAGTGTAGAAAGGCACCTACAGAGCCTGGAGAACCGATGAAAGCAAATATCTGTGCCTGTGAGGTACCAAGTAACAATAAAAACAGGGAAATAGAGACTCGCTGTCAATCCAACACTTTATCTAGTAGTACATTCATGTAGAAATCTTTCCTGTTACACATTTGCAATACTCTTCATTGAATCATCCAAACACGTCTGAAAGTGATTTTGGAGTCCTGTACACTGCCACAGCCATCCTGTATGTTCTTTTCTGGTTGCATTGCATCCTTCTTCTCTGCTCTTTAGGAGACACAGTGCACTTCTGCATTCCCTATAGCTAGTTAAAACTAACGTAAAGAAGACTGAAGCTAACATACGCATCGTATGTACAGTAAACCATTCATTAAGTCTTGTGACAACAGTGAAACGTTTATTTATGGGGGGAAAAGCTGTAATTTCTTTCTCTAAATTAAAACCTCTCCCTTACTCTTCTCTCATTTGTCTTTTCCCCTCTCATCTTACTAGAAAAAGATCTCTTTTCCATGAGAGAAAAATATTTAGAAATCACTACACAAAGCATCAGCATTTCTAATTTTGTCTGGTTGCTTTAGACATTAGTAATGAAGTCCTGACAGCATCTAATTAGGCCACAAACATGTCTTCTAACAGGTCTGGTGAGGAAATGAATGATACTTTTGGGAGGAGCCCTTCCCTCAATGCTTATATTGGAACTCTGGGCTTTAATATGACAGGAAACAAAAGTATTACTGAAGGCACCTGGATGCTCAGCATGCTCATCACTGACTCTTCTGAAAGTGTATTTCTATCAAAATAGTAACAGCAACAATAATAATAAGAGATGTCTGCCCTCCGTGCAGGGATGACACCCTGTGAATCTCCGCTCAGGATGGCACATCCTGGCTGCCAGTTTTATTGCAGGAAACCAGGAAATGCTATCAAGAGCTGGGACAGATGGGATGGTGAGGAGGCAGGCAAGTGGGCTGGGAGCCAGGAAGGTTCAGTCATTAGAGCTGACTAAACTGACTTACCCTTGAAAAAGTTTGCTGGATTGGCATTTTTAAATGGAAAATTTTTGTCTATGTCTATTGAGGAACAGTACCACTTTTGAACAACAAGCACCTTCCCTGCCAGCCTGGATTTGTCACCTCACTTTCCGTGCTTTTTGGATTGGGCTGCAGGGCAAGGGCAGGTTCCTTCAGTGAGGCGGTGGGGTCTGACATGAACTTCTCACCAAAGGGCACCTAGTACCCTCTGCTGAGACCCTGGGAATCCACTCCAGAAGACTGAGGTAGTCACATCATTTCCTGACTATAAGTTCTACAATTGTGCCCACCCAGTTCTTAGCTAGACCAGACTAAAGACAGAGTAGTTGAGCTCATATTTTCTAATTTCACTCTGAAAATGCCTGAATTACGTGAGTATATTTAAGGAATAAAAAAATTTACTGCAATCTAGCAGTGAGATTTCTGCAGTTCTGTGAGATTTCTGCAGTTTGCACACTGAAAGGTACCTGAAAACAACCATCTTGGTTTTTCTTTTGCAGATACTCAAGAGGAATGGTATCTATTGTTCCTCTCTGTGGCACTGGCCCATTAATTAAGCCACCTCTTGCCCCCCAAGTGGGGGGACTTATATTCTGTTTCTCAGAAAGGTTGTCTCTATTTATTTGTGTATTTGTATATTTATTTTTGACAGATCTAGTTATAGCAGCTGTCTTGCTTCCTTTGCCTTGCTTTTTAAGCATGGAATTTTGATGACACCCTTGCCTTCTCGAAGTATGAAAAGCCATTTACAGTATTGTTGACATGTCAGTTATAATGTCTTCCCTTCTGCTCTTCAGAGACACTCCAAAGGGGATTGTATTTGAGGGATATCAAGATTTTCTGATGATCACTTTTAATATAGACAGATGAACAGAATTTTAAAATCAGCTTTTATGTTTGACCTCAGGGGAAAAAAGAACAACATATACCATGATGGTTGAATATAATCAATCTTTGTATCTTCTTCTTCTTTCTTGTTGGTTTTGTCTCTCCCTCCTTAATTTAATAAGATCTTTGTATGTTTATGTGAGGAAAATTACTGAGAATATACTGGTTTCTGCAAATATTCCAGTGCAAATTATTTTTTGCCTCAGAGTATACTTCACCTTAGACCATTATGCATTTTTTTCTAATAGAAAAGTGGGTTATTAATCAGACCAACTGTCTAGTAGCACCAAACCAGCATGTAGGAAATAAGATTTGAAAACTTTTGACAAAGCAGGAGAAGGCTGCGATGTCTTAGGAGAGTCTCCTCTGCACATTTCTCAACCATTTGTGCAGTGAAGAGCACAACAGGCTGTACAACCCTTGCCATACCAAAGGGGGCTGCTCATCCATATGGGCCCAGCCAGCAGACACAGTGAGTACCAGTGACATTGGATTGACTGCCCGTGCACAGATCACCTGTGCCACACATCCACAGCAGGTTCCCGGGGCAGGATCTGTTCTGGGGAATACACAAATGGCTGAGTTTGGACATGAGAGGCAACTCTGACATATATACTTTTTTAAAGCTTTTTCTCTAATACAGGTTTTCTGCTCTGGTCCATCTGAGGTTTGATTTGTAACTTAGTCATGTCTTAATCACTGAACAGGAAATCTGCAATATTTGCTTTAACATATGGTGTGACTGCTACAGACCCTGAACTAACAAAGAAGGGAATTTTCTAGATTAAACAGTAAAATGGAAAACCTTGGACAGTACTTGGGGTTAGTACAAGTACTGTTACAGTAGAATGACGTATTTTCTGTCTTTCAAATAATGGGAAAAGTGAAATGAACAGTGACTGTCAGTAGACAATTCTCTGTTTGTTTTTCTCCAAGAAAGATTGATTTTCTTCTGATGGATCAAAGAAAAAAATCCAATATCTTCACAGTACCAGCTAACAGAAAACAAGGAAGGAAAAGAAAATAAAATCGCCAAATTTTATGTCCCTTTGGGATTAAGGATCATGAGTCATACAAAGAGACATTGAAACAGCAGAATGTAGAAGTTCTCTAGGAGGAAAATAAAGCCACAGAGATTTATTTTCTTCCCTCTGACAAGGTCAACACAGATATTCTCTTCTGCTGCTTCTGTGTAATCTCTCCATGAGAACTGTTTGGTTCAGTGAAACAAAGCAGCATTAACAGCAGTGCTATGAAAATGTTTTTGTTTATGGAAACATGCATTTTTCATGAGTAAATGTAAGGTAAAGTGGCATAATAGAATGATGCTTATTGCAATTGAGGGTGGGTGCTGTATTGTTTTCCGTGCAGCAATGCCTTTTATACAGCTTGTGTTAACTGCTTTGTGAACATGTGGCCTGTATAGAAATGGATTCTGCATTCTTTATTTTTCAGTGTGACATGTTTTCATGTGGCCATGCAGCTCTGATCTCTTTCCTGGGCTACCACTGTGAGAGCTCCAGAGAGTCAGTCATGTTTCTACAGGATCTTAACACAGAGAGGGCTTTGGCTGGGTGGAGGTGGGAAGGCAGCCTGCCAGCTTCCTTGTGGCCATGTGCCGAGGGTGAGCAAGGCTGTGGAGAGAGGAGGCTGTGCTCCAGCAGGGCAGTTGAGCAAGCAGGCCATTTAATTTTGGTCTGTCCATTCCAGCAGGTCTACACCTTCGTGCCTTAAAAGGTTACCTTGGTCTAGTTTTCCATATGTTTCGTTTTAATGAAATCTGGCTTTGTAGATTGGAAACCTTTGGTGCCTTTTGAAGTGGTGAAGCATTTCTGCCCTGAGATACTGGCCAAGTCAGGTCTTGTAATATATGGCAGTCAGAGAAGGAGAATATGTATCCTAATATGTCCAGCAATTTAGAAACTGACTCTTGAAAAAGGAAGGAAATGGAAGAAAACTGCCTCTGGTAAAATGTCCAAAGAGCCAAAATATCTAATACCATTTTATTTTTGTTTTTTCTGGCATATGCTGGTAGGAGGATCTAGGACAGTGTATTGTTTCAGCTCAGAAAAATAGGTAGTAGCACAATGCAAGATAGATGGGAAAAAAATCATTGAAACAGAACTTTGCCGTATGTAATTTTCTATTTTGAAAGTTAAATATATCTAACCACTGTAACTGAGAGAGTCAGTGAGCACAGACTGTCAGATTACAGAAATCCTCCTGTAATCCTCCTATCCAGTGTAAAACAAGCAGGCCCAGCGTCCTGTTTCCCCTCCTACAAAGTAGATTCCCCACTTCCTTCTTGGGCTTCATAAATACACAAGAGTATGAATTGAAACAGAAAAAATCTCTGCAGAAAATATTCTACATTTTTTGAGCTATGGCTATGATCCTCAGGGCATTGTCAATGTCATGGGATTTGGGTTTGTGCTGAGATTACTTGGCTCCTTTGTTTTCATGTTCTCATTCCATTTCATAAGAAATTCAAATGTCTTTCAAAATAGTTATTTTCACAGCTCTGTGTTTTTAAATTGGAACTGATAAGTCAAGTAACTGTTGGGGATAATGCTGACATCAGATTCACCATATATTTCAATTTTACCTCTTTGCACTCATGTACTAAACTTGCAGCCTTTCCTCCTGGATAATACATATTAACTTCTATGTTCTTCTGATTAATACCAAAGATATATTTATCTCCTTCATATCAGAATTGTTTTGACAATTACATTGCGCATGCACATATATTTAACCTCTTAGTATGGCATGAAAAGGTATGTCAATTTCTTTTTAAAATACCTACTTTATTTTGCTTGAGTGTAGAGCCTTTAGCTTTGCTTTGCATTTGAATAAATGTTATAAAAGTGGGAAGAATGTTGATGACTTTGAGCACTTTAGCTCCAGGATTTGACACTCTAAATCTGGTTAAAATCTAAACTCTTTGGTATTTCTTTATCTGTACTGCCAAAAAAAATAAAAGGGGGGGCTGAAATTCTGAATGCTCCCTGAAATGTAGCAGCTCAGTGATTTGCTTGCTTTTAGCTATGATTCCTGGCTGTTTAACTAAAATCGTTTTTGTTTCTCCTATAGCATTTTTCAGGCTAGTGATCGAGAACCTTTTGGAGAAACTGTGTAACCCAGCAGGAGGTTATTCAGATCCTATCTTTACTAGTAGTTTTTAAAGTCCTATGGTTACAATTGCTGACAGGCTAAGGGAAAGCTGGTAGCTGCTTTGTAGTTTTTCCCTCCAGCAAGACCCACAGTGTCAAGCACCACATGCCTCTCTCCTAATCACAGGGGCGTGCTGCTGCAGAGCTGTTCTTATCACGTTTTCCTCCCAAGCCCCCATTCTAATAAGGAAAGTGCCAAGTGCCAGATTCCTCCATTGTAAACTAATGATTTCTGATTTGACAAGCAGAGATGAAAGTCAAATATTTTTTAGGCAGCCAGGGAGTTCAATACCCTGCTTTACCTTTAACATTACTGAGGCGTTTTGCTGATGGCATTTCTGCATGTTAACTGGTCTAATGTGAAAGGGTGTGGTGAAAATCTACAAAAACATTTATTACTTTAGAATAGGGTCTCAGGCTAGTCATGGAGTGCTTGACCCGTATGGGAAGTGGAAATGGTGCTCAACCCTAGAGAAGTGCTCTGAGCTCTTTGGGTGGAAGCGGTGTGGTTAACACAAGCATCAGCATTACTCCCACTGGGGCAGCATAAAAGCAATACTCTTGTACAAAACTTACTGAGACTTGATCAGCAAGTCTCTGAGTGCTAAGTGATAGCTTGGTGCTGATTTGTGGTAGCAATCCTTTCCGATTATCCATCAGGTGGATTGAATTTCCTAGATAAAACCAGGCAGTTTTAAACAAACAAAATAGAATTCAGAGTGGTGAAATACACATTCTTAATTCTGCAAACTGTAGCTGTTAATTGTAATAGGTACAGTGTAATGAAGGAGGATATGCAGTTCAGTTTTTCACAGAATACAGCTTGGTAATACAAGCAATTCAAATGCATTTTCCATATTACTGTGTGGGGTTTTTTTTAAATAGACGTTGTTGGTATCACATCAGCCTCTGGTGTTTTGTGGTGACAAATATGAAGAAAATTGTCATAAACCAAATCCTTAAAAAAATTGAAAGTGCTAACAGAACTTAATTACTGGCAGAGGGCAGCAAGAAGAAAACTGACTGTCAGATGAATAGCTCCCCTAAAGGTTTTAATTTTTAATTATAGATTAAAGAAAGTCTTTGCCGGGTTGCCTAAGATCAATAAGAAATACAGATAATTCATCCACACTACAGTGCACTAGTGGCATAGTTATAAATATTCAAAAAGAAAATGAAAGTAATATAAGCAGCCCTATTTTCTGAGAACAATAGTTTCAACCTCTGACACTTCTATATGCTGTGGCGTACTGCAGACTACTCAGAAAGAGTGTCCATGTTCCAAAGGTCTAGAAATACGCAACAGAGGAAATATGCAATTAATGATTGCGTATATTCATCATGACGGAGTTTTCCCCAAAGGTTCCTCTGGTGTATTTTTGCCCGGCAGGTGAGGAGCTGCATTGTTACATAATGACGCTTCCAGAATGCAGTGCCTGGCACAGCCCGGGGAGCACAGCTCACTTCAGTGACACAGGGTTTTTGTCTGAACTGTGGCATTTTATTTCTTTGCTTAATTTTTGCTCAGATTTAGTTGCTAAATTACTGACCTTTATCTGCTCTGAGAGAGACTGCTAATCTGAATTTATTAAATTAATAATTAATGTATTGAATTATGATGTTTAACATAGCTAACAATCATGCTATTCTGTATGAAAGAATGAAATCAGATTAAATTTTAATTTAGTGAACTTTTGATTATTTTGTGTTCTGAATAATGCTAAGATGGGTACAATAATTTTAGTTTCATACTTAGGTAAGAGTATCATGTTGGGTTTTTTTAGATACCCTTCCTTTTGACACATGAGGGTAGGGTTATCTGGGTTATCTCCATTGACAATTTTCTGAAATAAACCATCTGTAACCAAGGGAGACACCTGGTGAGCTGCTGCGTGGCTGGTGTGAGCTCTGCACTGTCTTTGTGAAGATTTGCTCTTAGCTCCTGGCACTGCAGCCTATCTCACTTTGCTGTTCACAGGTTCACAGAGGTGCTGACATGATAGCTTTTGTTTTATGAAAGCCAAGAGGATGTAAAATTATACTGATGGGAATGAGGAACACGTAGTGCGGGTGCCGTTTGCTGCAAATGCCAAAGATAATAAAGGGACCTTCACTGAGCCTGGTTGTGGAGGTATCTAATTCACTACATAATTAATTAGTAGCAATTACCTTTGTAAATTCAATTAACAAGACTACACCAATGTTCTTTAAGTTACCCATCATTCTGTCAGTAATCCTGGTTAATGCCATGGAAATACTGTCTTTTTTTTCTGGTTGGTATGTCAGAATGCAATGTCAGAGACAGAAACAAACTCATGACTGAGACAGACTGTACCTTTTAAGAGTGTTTCAGAAAGAAACTCATCACCTTTGTAACACTGCAGAAGAAAATATCTTCTGGCAACAAAGTCCTTGAGTGAGACTGTCTTAAAATATGAAAAATTCTTATGTGCGGATGTGGGGGCATGGGGTGGATGGTGCTGTCTTCAGCTTTTGGAGCTGGCAGGAGGAACAGGACACACAATCCGATGAGCAGCATGCTCAGAGCAGCTGAGGTTACTGGCAGGTAGAGTCCTCTCAGGTGCTCGTTTTGCGGGATGCCCTCTCCCACAAATCTCTTATTAAAGACGGAAGCTTCTAGAAAGCCCATGAAAGATAACAGCTCTATGCCTTTCCATATAGAAGCCTATAGAGAAACATTGAGTAATGTGCCTTGTATTTCACTTTGTAGCAACTTTAGTTGTCAAAAATGCAAAGATTTCTTTGCACTTGCTACCAGCACAAGGAACTGTGGAGAGAGGGGACTTGTTTTGCAAAAATTGTTTAAGTTAGCTGTTCTGACAGGTTTCTTGGTGTTGCTGTTTAGCTGCTAATATTCCCAAGAGAATGAAAGAATTGCTTATCTTTTAGCAATGGGAATGAAAACCTTTTCACAATAACTCTGGCTTAGCAGCCACACATTGTTTATGAGCTCTTTCCCTCTTGCCTGCAGTTAGCAGGAGGTGTCTGGGCTGTTATGATTCTGCCTGCAGTGTTCTTCACTTGATGTTGCTGTCTAAAAGCACCAAAGGCAGGGGGCTGTGGGACATATTTACATAAGGGAGAAGGTTGCAAGAAATCCCAATATTATTTCAGCACTGGATGTCACAGAAAAACATTGTTTGAGGTTATTGTTGCAGAGGAAGAAGTGAAGTTAAAAGGTGAAAACTAAGATGCAAACACTGGATGCAGCTGGCAAGAAGCATCTGGTCATCAGCCAAAGCATCAGCCTGCAATGGATACAAAGTGACATTTCAAGGTGAACAAGTTAATATGGCTCTGGCATTAGATAGCTCCAAAGTGTGCATTCAAGAATGAGCATTACAAGAATTATGTAAGAGTTTTTCTTTATAACTCTTTGTAGCTGTATACATCTGAGAAAATAGTGAGCCAAGGAGAACACTTTAATGTGTGGCTATGGAGAGACTCCTGAGTAGTGTTCTGCAACCATGGTTGGTGTTGGTGTGTTTCCCAGGCTCCTGGGAGGGCTGCATGGGCCCTGCCATGTACATGCTGTCCTCCCCAAGTTCACTTCTTTTGGTCAAATGGCCTTGCCAAACTCTCTGATGTTAAGATAACTGTGACACAGAGCCATTTGTAGCTAAGCAGTGGTACTGCTTCTAACTGCAGTGCGCCCTATGAATGTCCTTTCTTCTTGCTTGACTTCCATTTTGTATGCATACCATTGGACAATATACATTATCCCAAATATTTTAGAAATTAACATACTGTATCAATATTTTAAAGAGCTCTGAAGTTTTTGAATGTCATTGTGAGAGGAGGCATAGGCGGTAGGAGCTGGAAGAGGTTTGGGCTGTCTGCCCGTTTTGGTCACAGATGTGCTGTACCTTGGCCAGCTGTGTAGGATCGCCTCAAGCTCAGACTCTTTCTTGTGCTGTGAGATACTGTTCAAAGCAGTAGAGTCTGATCTTTAATATTTTTACCATACTTTTGTCTGTTAATCATTTATTTCTTTCACAGAGGTGCTAGAGATTAGCTGAATGTCTCATATTCATAAGTGAAAGGGCTCTTGCTCTAGCAAAGTGGGTCATTGCCATGTTGAGAAGGTGAATTTGAGATCTCAGCAGAAGTGTTTCAGTAGAGTGGTTTTCATCAAATCTAAGCAACTCCAGTTTCACTATCTGCAAATTAAAATCTTACAGTGAAATCCAGCAGCATGTGGGGATTATCCAGGTGGGGTGGGGTCTGTAGGTAAAGTCTGTGGTGGCGTCAAAGGGTAAAGTAGAATTTCACAATATTTCCTGGGGTTCTCTTCCTTTTGCAGAATTCTGTGTGACAAGTGTTATTTTCATTAAATATAGTATTAAAACCCAAACAAAACCACAAGTGTGATAAGTATAATTATGTCCAATGTGGTTTTGTAGTAGGGTGGGAGAGTTCAGAGTTTTGATTCCAAAGCTCTCTGGCAAAGCCTGCTACTGTACATGGATTTTTAAAGCAACTGTATGAAGGAGACTGGAAGGATGGACAGAGAAAATACAAATTTCAAAACAACAATGGGAAGGCATAAGGCTTGAAGAAAAAAATAGAGAAAAATAATTACTCTGTAACAACTGTATTTGCAGTTCACATCCATAACCAGGACTTGTCTCTGTGCCTTCCCACTCTAGGAATTAAACTTCACAGGTTTCAGAGTCTTTGCTTTCTGCATGGCTTTTTGACCAGCAATTTATATCCTGCTTCCCTGGACTGAACCACTAAGAGTAAATTTAAACCATTTCTTTAACAGAAATAATTTTGACTGAGGGCACGTTCTGGTTTTGCTGGCACTCCATGGGCCACAGTTCAGAGAGAAACCAAAGCATGTTATGCATCAAGAGACATTGTGGCCTTTCCAGTAGTGAGATGGGTACAGAACAGTAAAGCTTAGTTTTTATCTAGAAGTCATGGCATACAAGGCTGAATCACAAAAGGCAGAGATACTCTAAAGAGAAGTGTGGTAGGGATTTTATACAAGGAACAGGAAGATATTCAGAGTCATAGGGGAATTTAAGCTGTCGGGCAGTAATTGCAAAAATTGGAGCTGAGCCAGCATGCAAGGACTGGTGTCCCTGACTTTTACAAATGGCTCTATGAAACCTTAATGATGAGAAAATGTCAAAGACTCAAGCTTTACTCCTTAGGCAGAATGTCATCTCTTGATGTATTCCAGGAGATCTTGTTGGGTTATTTACTCCCTCAATTAAAGGAATATTTCTATGAATCATTAAACCCATCCAAAACCTCTAGTTTTGTGCAAAGTTCCCATTCAGATTATTTCACTGCTATGGGATTTGAAATCAGAAATTTAAAAAAAAAAAAAAAAAAAGTACAATAAATATATGTGAATTTTAAAACCTTGCAAAACTGAAGAAATATAAAAGTTGCCTTCATTATAAAGTATCCTTAAATTGATTATGCAGAAAGTTTAAATCCTTTCTGGTGTTCTCTAGAGTGAATATGGATTGGTAAACTTTCATCCTGCTGTATTTGTTGATCAGCTGAGGTGGGAAGTCAAATCTGAATTTCCTGTAGTATGTTCTACCAATAGACTTGATGTGCAGTCTTACTGAAAAAAGGCCACCATCCATTAGTCTGTATGGTTCTAAGAGAAAACTTGCTCTCTGAAGAGTGCTAGAAGCAATTTGAAAAGAATTCCAAATTGTGTAGAGTTTTACTTAGATTAGAAGTTTGACGACATAAAATTAAACTGCAGAACATCTCAAACATTTGTTGTAACTTTTGTCAAGAATAAACTGTCAGCTGCAGAGCTTTAAAAAAAATATTATAGATCTTATTTTCTGTAACCTTTTTTTTTTCCCCCACAAGCAGCACGGCAAATACAGTAATTTCATAATGTGTTCATCCTACAGAGCACTTTTAAATTCAAGTAAGTGTAATAGAGGTTAGGGTGTGGCTGATGTCCCCTGAACTGCTCAGTACATATTGACAAAAATCAGGACAATTTTATAGGCAAATTCTGATCTGTCATCTCCTCGCAGACTACAGCCATGGTATCAATGGAAAAAGGGTAATGCACTATTTGATCAATCATGACCTACAGCGGGAGCCTTGCCTGATGTATTGGTAACTTTCAACCTTTTTTTACTTATGGACCACTTACATTGTTTTTTTGTATCGGTTGATTTTAGTTTCTTGTATTGCAAGTTTAAACCTACTGATAATGGGCTTTCTACTCTTAGTTACATATTGCAGACCTTTTATAAACACTGCAGAGCTCCTGCCAGGGGTCCACAGATCACAAGACTAAACCCTCAGGTTAACACACAAACCTCTGCTGGATGGATGCCATTCCTGGTTGGACTGAAATATTTTACAGCTCTTTGTGCAAGTGTGTCCTGAACTAATGGAGTCATAAAAGAACAAGTGAATAGGTAAGTAAATTCTCACTCAACTTTTTCAGGCGAAACCTGTAAGTGTCCTGATTCTCACCTCAGTTCTCTCATTTCCACCCAGTATCACCTACAGTGCTTATTTCTGACTGCTGCTTCCACAGACTGTTCATGTCAGTGCTTTAAAACTGATGTCTCCTTTATGCCTCAAATGTTGAATAAACTTTCCACTAAAAGAAATGACTGTGCATAGTGGAGTTTTGTGGTAGGGATGTGTTTTGATGCTTAAGTTTGCAAGAGTTAAGCTCTGTAATTCTGTGTATAAACAGATGCAAATAACTTTACTCCTTTGTTTTTAAGCTCTTATTCAAGAATATTGCATTGTTACATTTGATTGTGCTGAAGTCAGAAAAATTAGGTAGTGCTTGCAGCTGAAAACACTGGTTTATTTCAAGGTTTTATATGTATTACATATTTTTAAAGCTGTGAATTTGTAATTGCAAGATATGGCTTCCAGGTCTTTTTTTCATGCAAGATCCTCTTGCAAGAGTTGAGGGATAGTTTTTCCTAATTTCTCTGTGCACTTCAGGTCCAAGGCACTAGTATGTTGAAATCTAAAATGTTTTTTCTTAGAAAACAAAGTAAGAGACATTAAAAAAAATCAGCATACATTAATAGTCATTATAAATAGAAACTCAAGTAATGCAGGTGAGTCTATAATTTCTTTCTGGACATACAAAGCAGGGTCAGAAAGGCTAGAAAGACTGCAGAAGGGTGGAAAAAGAGCAAAGATGGGGGAACTGTATGAGGTTGTGTACACTTTATATATATAAGCTATAATTCGGAAGCTGCATGGGAGAACTTGTTCTTAACAAAAGGAAGATGTATAATTTAACTGGAAAAGTTCACTGAGATTTTTTGTCTATGAAAAGTAGAAGAGTATAAAGGAGAAAAGAGAGTGTATCCAAAAACTACTGACAAAATTGTCATTTGGCTCCCCTGAGAGGGAACACTGGAAAGAATGTGGGACCAAAAGGTCAGAGAAATATAATTGGAAATGGCTATTTATAGACACTACTGCATACCTCCTAGGTGTTTCAGCTTATGAAAATGCAAACTAAACCAGGAAAAGTAAATGCAAGTAAGAAAGGTCAAGGAAATAGTAATTTCTAAATGGAGTTAACTGGATCTTCCTGGAATTGTTGGAGTGGGAAAACCATTTTGTAGCTAGAAAAAATAGCTGTAGGAAACATAGAAAGTATTCAGATAAATACATTACTATACTTCTAATAATGTTTTTTTAGTGTCTTGCATGAAAATATTTTGGATATGTAGGAGGAAAGTGTTGCAGGTCCATACCCTCTTTGCAGAGCAAAATTACTGAAAACTCAGTGTTCCCAGTGGAGGTTGTTAATAAAAATACAGCGAAGAAAACAACTGAAGAATGCTCTGGGCTAAGGGAATAAAACCTACAATGATTATTAATGAAAGATCTTCATTGAAGGCATTACTAGAAGTTATACATTAAAGACCAAGGTAAATTCAACTTCCAATTCTTCTCATAAGATAAGAAAGCTGGTTTAAAACTATCAGGAAAGCTTGGGCAAAGATGCTCAGACCTGCAGAGATCCAGTACAGCCCCTCTGCAGGAAAGTCTGCTGCTGTTCCAGCCCCCTTGGCTGCTGTTCAGCCACCTGGCAGACCAATTACCTTGTCCAGGGGCGTGAGCTGCTGGAGGTTCTGAACTTGGAGACGTCTTCTAGGTGTGCTTGAATCAGGTCATCTTTCTTTTTTATTGTGATGATTCCACACTGTTTTGACATTTCTCAGACTCACTGAACTTTAAAACAGCACTGCTTTGCTGAGCTTTTCTGACTAGTGAGCTTGTGTGTCCGGGGGAGGTACCACACTCATTGCTTCTAGTCATTGCAACACAAAGCTTACTGAAGCTCTCCCTCCCTGACCGCCCCGGGATAGTGCTGACTGTGGCACTCCTAAAAGCATAATTGAAGTCCTCACAGAACTTTTTTGTGAGAGCTGTGAGTGCCATCAAACTTTCATTGTCAGGTGCTCTTTGAAAGGAATAGTACTGTACCCATCGTTGCAGACTTCTGATATCCTAACGACCTGCAAGCAATTTGGGTCAAAGACCTAGTGTTTGAGCTTTCCTTTTCCATTGAACTCTTAGAGTTTAAGAACAGTAAGAAGAACTGAACTGGGAAATATCACTAAAACTTAGAAATAGCAGTTGAAGGCATTTAATCTTTTCATGACCATTAGTAATTTCAGGGGAACCACCTCTGCCCAGCAGCCAGCAGGCTGGGGTAGTCATAATTGCAGCAGATTCTACCTGTTTGAATGTCTGTGTCTTTTTCATGATGATTTTTTTCAGATGTATATTTTTTTTCGTCTCTAATTCATGGGAGAATAATAGATTAGTTTATACCTTCCAGATCAGTTTTTAACTGACTGAACAAAAAAACTTCCTAATAGCATTTCAGTTATACTTTTAAAGTTTTTCAGAGTCCTAACCTTATAAATTTTTTGTGTATGTGAATTAATTTAAGTAGTGCAAGAATTTTCAGTCTGTGTAGCACTGTGTGCATAAAACCTCTTTTATAGACTAAGCTAATCTGAAAATTCAAATGTCCTCCCTTGATTTTTATTTTGCTGTATTCCGTTGGTTGGAGGCTGTTATGCATTTATAAGTGAAAGAACCAACTTTGAGTTGTCTGTTGGTCTCACATGAATTTATTTTTAATGTATTCCAAATAACCCCACTGTAACTCTATTGAATTATCTTTTTAGTAATGTTTGATTTATTAAAAAAAGACAAGGCTGAAGTGATATAAGCTTTGTAGAAAATGCGTATTATTTTAACTAATTGATTTCAATTGTGTTAGATTAGCAGGTAAAATAATATAAGGTACTTTTTATTTCGTCAATTAGGTTCCAATTCTGGAGACAGAAAGCAAACCAAAAGTCAAACATATGACTTGAAAGCATTTATCTGGTTTATCTGGAGTTTCCAGATTACCCTTATTTCTCTTTCCAGCTTCCTAGTTCAGTAGCCTTGTGCCAATAACCAGTGAACCAGAATTTTCTGCTGCTTGAAATGCTACCAACTGGTTGACTCATCAAAACCAACTCAGGATTATTTCTGGGGTCTTTTTGCTGTGATTGATAAATATGGACACAGATTTTTTCACACATCTTGGTGTTCGGCTGCCTGGAATAATGAATAACAGTCATGAGAACCATAGTTCATATGAGAGAAATTAATGATTCTGTATGCATATGCTTTTTGGATCTTCTTCTTCTATAACAAAACCCAGCAAGTCTAAGTACTGCGACATAATAAGGTAGGAAATATGGCAAGGGCAGGCTGTGAAATGTGCTGCTTTATAAAGAGTTTCTTGTTAAGAGTGCAGTACTACTGGAATAGATTTATTTAGGTTTAGATTTTAGAGTTTTATTGTTGTCTACAAAAGCAGTCCTGTCTGAAGCTCTGATTTTGAAAAGATTTTGCTTACTGTAATTTTCAAATTTTCCCTGGAACTGAATTTTCTTTCTCTGCTGGAAATGATAGGAAAAAATTGTTCCTGTTGAAGAAATTGTATTTAAAAATATGGTACTAGAATGAAATATAAATCAAACTGCATCTGATGAACTAGTGAATGTCTAGGACATTTGTTGATGCTGGAATGTTTAGGAGGAAAACTGAAGTCCATGTGGGAGCCTTTAAGACTAGCAGAGAACTCTGAAGTACAGAAAGGGAACCAAGAGGAATAAGGTGCTGGAGGTCACACAGAATGCTGCAATGTTTTCCTATTTCTATTTTTAACTTTGTGGGCTGAGACGTACAAATCTGGATGTCCTCTGGTGAATTTAATTAAGTATGAGAACTGCCTCATAACTAAGTGGCAGAAATGTCCCAAGGGAAAGGCCAGATATTGACTATGTGATCTTTTCAAAAGTATGCACCGGTTCATAAGACCTAATGAGGACACAGGAAAGCATGGTTACAAGCAGCTGAGAAATTTGTCCTCTCCATTTACAATAATTTGTTAATTTTGAGTGTATAATTTGCATGATGAAAATGTTGAAATATGGTCTATGAACTATACAGAAGACATCTTCTAAATCACAGAGCTGTTTCTTTTGCAGAATTACTCAGTGTCATTGTTCACACACTTATAAAGGAAAATGTTTTTGGTGTCATGTTACCCATGTTTAACACAGATACATTTCATGGTTTTGTTTGTTTCCTGCTCCAGGAAAATTTCTGTCCTTCATGTTACACTTAATTCTCCTCAAAATTTCTTTTTCTGGCTGATGACCTCTGTCGTTGTAAGTGATTTTTTGGGTAGAGGAGCATCAGATTCTTTCCAGAGGTTCTGGTACTTATCTGTTGTAGTTCATTGTTGTATTTACCACTTCAGTAGTGAAGAGGAAAAAAAAATAGGTCATAATCTTCCTTCTGTACATCCCTTTTAATCTTCCTGATGTATTTCGACTTCATGACATTTAGTGCTTCCAATATGTTACTTGCTATCAGTTTTGGTCTCTCAGGTGGCCATCTCACTGTTTATTATGGTTATTCTGAGGCACCAATAGTGACCTGCATTCTTGATCAATTGCTGAACTTAATTATACCATATAAGTCATTTTGATCAATACAATTTTCTCCCAAAACTCTTGATGCGCTGAATAACATTTAAAAATCTCTTTCTCCCTCTGAAAGGCATTGAAACAAAGACAGGAGCAGCCATAATTTGTTCTCATTTAGTGACAATATTTTGGAAATAAAACAGTGGAGAGCTATTGAAATATCAATAGATAACAAAACAAATGGAAAACTGTCCAATAAATGAAAAGTCTTTTCACTCTCATTCATTGGAGCATGATACCTGACATAGTTAAAAAGAGAAATTGATGTTCCTACCAGTAGCTGGACATAAAGCTATGCATGTTCTTCTCCTGTTCTAGCCTCTAAACATGAAAAACCCAATGGCAGGAAAAAAGGCTCTTCCCTGTAGAGGCTTAAATAAATAAACAAAATGACTTGTCATTGAAGATGTTCTTATCATGGTAATGTTTGAATATTTAAAGTATAGAAAGGTTAAGACAAGGATATAGTTTTTCTGTCTTCAAAAATATCAGGTTAAAGGCAAAGCAGTTTGCCGAATGATTGTTGTTAGTATTTTTATTTCAGGATGGACCTCCACAAGGTAAGAAATTGAAAGAGAAAGAGAGCAAGCCTAATAGCCGCATTAAACCAAAGGGTTTAGTATCCGTGGTGGTACTGTAATACACAGAGTGCTGGGATAGCTTCCTATTTTTGCAAAAGAAAAAAAAATTAAAACCTTTTTTAAAATGCTATTTTCCCCATTGTGAGATCAAAGTTTCTCTATTGCTGTGTTCCTGATAATATTGCAGTAGAAAAGTGTGTTGTCTCGTTTAGCATAGTAGCCAAATTAATGTAATTCTCTATAGGTTAGAGTTCTGTCAGTTACCAATAATGAAACCATAAATATATATATATTTATATATATATAAATATANATAACAATAATGAAAACAGAAAATGTTTTATTTCTTTGTATATGAAAGCAATCAAATATGCATTAGTTTATGAGTCCTGTAACTCCACTAAGAGCAAAGACAGCAAGAAAGGGTCATCACGTATTTGAAGTAAGAGAAAATTTTTAACAACTTACAGCAAAATTTCAAAACAATTTTTTCCTCTTGAAAATTCCCTAGGAAGAAATCACCTCTGTGCTATTCCTGCTTTTTTTCTATTGCTGCACGTTTATGCAGTGTTAAAATCATATGAATCATTTGCAGATAAGCTCTCCTGGCTGGGCTTGGGACGCAGAGGAACAAACACCTTCCCTTTGGGGCACTCTGGAGCTTAAGGGCAAAGGCATCACTTGTGGCTGTTTTGTGAGAACACGATGTGTGGGTGTTGATGGTCCACCCAGCCCAGGGTTTGTTCTTCAGCAGTGGTAGCAGGAGATGTGGTTTAGGGAGACATCAATGAACTTGTTAATATGGAGAGAGAGAACGAAACCCAACAAGGCCAAGAGAATAATGGATATTATGAAATGTAGTTCTTGTCAAAACTGATTTAGGAAAAGCAGACAATAATTGAAATAAATGACTATGCTCCACTGCACCTCTTCCTCCCTTCCTCCCAAACCCCCAGCACTACAGTGACATATGAATGTGGTTTTGCTTTTTTTAGAGTTGGTTCTTTGTCAAGGTTATCATTACTTGACTTTCTGATACTGTGTTTTAAAGCTTTAGTCAAATTCATTGATGTCGTGTCTGGAATACAAGGCATGACTTACAGGGCTTCTCTTAGCAACATGCACTAACCGACCAAAAGCAGTCATGTGCACTTCAATAAGCACAATCATTTGAGGGGTTTGGAGTCCATGTGATTATAATGAGAAACAAATTCCATCAGGCAGTAACCAGAGACCCCTTAAAGCAGGTGGGAATGCTGGGAAGATGTGTATTGAAGAATACAATTTTCTCTTGCAGAAGTTTTAAGTGGGTTTGTTTTATACAAAGGATCTCTTTCCATGTCAAATCAATAATGTTATGTTGGCTTAGAAATGCCTGAGCAATCCCAGGAGACTGTAGCTGCTGTCATGTGAGGAGTCATCCCTTAAGGTAGTCCCTAGACTGGTTACAGGGGCCAGTTGTGCCACTGTACGTGAAGACAGGTGGGATTGAGCTTCCCTTTGTTCTCATTTCCTGGAGTGGGATGCCCTTGGCAGAGATAAAGTCAGTGTTACAGTGTCATGGTTTAACCCCAGCCAGCAACCAAACCCCAAGCAACAGTTTTCTTCCCCTGGAGGTGGCTCTTGTGTGTCCTTCGCTGGCCATGCACTCCTGCTCTGCAACTCCTGCCATAGAGCCTGGCTTGGATCCTTCCTCTGGGTACTGGGGCAGGGGGCAGGAGCCTGTCCAGCAGTGCTGTGAGTGCTTGTGAGCTTTGTGTTGGCCACCACCAAACTGCACCTTCTCCCCAGCATGTTCTCCAGAGAGAGTTTGTCCTTTAGGCCTCGAGTTCATACCTGGTTTAAATCCACCCTTATTGCTACATCAGTTGGCACCAAACTTTATTTACAATTCGTAATTACCTTACAGTCTCATTACAGCAGACACCTGGTACTTGCTGTTACATTTAAGGTTCCAAAACAGTTTCCATAGCAACAGCTGTCTCTGCACACCATAATTTTGTAGAGCTTTCCCCTATTGGCTAAAAAAACCTTCACAATTGCTTTCTGTCCAAGGTTTAATTTTCCCATCAATCAATTCTAAATTAATTTGAGGTGAAATAATATAGTTCTCATTAGGAAAAAAACCAAACAACCCAACCCATTTTCTTCTGGGAAAAACTATTGCAAAAACAGACAGGCTGAGGACTATTGGTATTGCTTACACTGAGAAAAAAAGTTTCGCTTTAATTTAGTTTTAATGAAAAGAGGATAATATCACAGGTGTGTGAGGCAGGGATTTTTTTTTACCATGTAGTTTTACTGTCTGTCCTTTTAATTGACTTTTTTGACAGCTTTAAATACTTACGTATTTTTAAAAAGTAGCAGCAATCTATCTGGAAGATTAACTTTTTTTTGGACACATGTTGTACTTTGAATAATAGGTGTCCAAAGAGTAAAAATGACCCGGTGTGTTCAGGCTGCATCCCTTTCACACTGTGTATGTGTACTGTTAGAATCAGCCAAAGCCAGAGCCATGCTGGAAGATTTGGAGCCTCTAACTTTGAATTTATCCACTCTGATGTGAATAGACCCAGGATTTGCTGCTTTAAGTGTTTTTAACTTAAATTCAGCAAACTGATTTTCTTCAGACTTTACTGACTCCTGAGGAAATCTACAAAGCAAATCTAATTTGAAGAAAAACACCACATTAGTTCTAACATTACTTGCATTTAATAAAATGCGTTGTAAACTGATATAATCTTATTATTGTTGTTTCAGATCTCATTCTCTCTATGTTCAACCATTGTTTCTTAATTCTATAATTTGTGGATTTCTTTGGTTTCTCAAGTTTTATGTAAACTCTTTGGATTGTCTTTCTGGAATATTCTGCACAGTCCACTTTGTTCAGTTTGGTGGATTTTAATCAATATAAACCCCATTTAAAGCATTTAAAAGACTTAAATCACAGACATATATAAAGACTCAAATTTGGGGGATAGTAAAATATATTAGGAGTCAAGATATATTTTTGTTCCTTTTAACAGTATATATACTATCAATATAAATCTGGAAATGCGCAGTCAGCACTCAGAGTTATTGACAATTTCTTCTGCATCACCTTTCTGTCCATAGCAGTTGCAGAAGAATTAAACACCTTCCATTACACATTCTGGCTGCCAGCATGACCCCAAATGTCCTCTTACCCAACAGAAGGAGTCTTTTTTCTTTAAAAAATGAAGCGCAGGTTAATTGCATATTTACATCTTCAGACATCAGAAGAAAATAACAGTGTTATGTTAAAACTGTATTTATTATTTTTGTATATAGGTTACAATAATTTTCAGTAATCTGAAGGTATCAGTTCTATTGATGTCATTCAGTAACTTCCTATTCAGGCTAAATATATTTGTATCACTTTTTATGCTACTATGCTTTTTGTGTGAGGAAGTGATTTGATTGAAATTACTTAATTATATGTATAAAGTTAAAAGCATTAAATAGTGCAAAAAGTCTGAATACTAAAGCTGGTAACATTAATATAATGTGACTATGTTTTTCATTTAGCAATAACATGATTATCATTGCAATTTCAATGCATTCAAAATAAGAGGCTGCAGAACTTGGGCTGCAAGATTGAGATGGATTCAGTGTTTCTGAAAGCTGTTAAAATAATGATAGAGATCCTGGAAGGAAATGTATTTTCTAACATACTGGTGGTCTGGGAATAAATTCTGCTTGCAAGAGCACCAGAATACATATTTACTTTTAAAAAGACAAGTGGTCCAAATCCTGTTTGAATAAATATTCAATTTGTCATTGTCATATTCTACTGGCGTTAAAGAATGGTGTATTTTGGACAGTTACATTGCACAGGAAACACCTACTTTTCCCATTGACATTAAAGAATATATGTTCTAAAGTGTCAGCAATACTTAGTTCTATTAAGATTCTATTCTTTTCACAGTTTTGAACCATACCCCTTTAAACTGGTAGTTCAGCAGCTGGTTAGCACAAAGGCACATTTACATTACATTACCTTCTTTGCATCCTCATCCATCAAGCTCAGACCCTCTGGGTTTTTATTATATTTTTATTGAAATGTTAATATATAATGTGAGAGTGCAAAAAGCTCGAATATGTGAAAGGAAATAAATCACTGGCACCTAAAATATTATTCTGAGAAACTGAAAAGAGGACATGGACCTTTTGCTGCTTCAGTGCAGATGCTGACTTTTAGAAGCTGATGATATTACTTAGCATCTGCTGAATGTGTCTGTTTCTTGAGCCTGGTGGGTTATTATTTTTCCATTATAGCTGTGTTCCTGGGTTGTTCTATAATAGTAACATAGTTTTTGCAGACTGACACCACAAATTACATGGCAGTTTTAAACTATCTTTACTCTTGGTGTTTGAATAACAGAAGGAGGTCAATAAAACAGATGAAAGTGGAGGTTTATGGAGACAGTTCCAGCTAGAAAGGCAAACTGATGTGTGTTGCATATTCAACAGCAGACAGAGTGTTCCCATGAAAATGAAAATTCAGGGGTGCCTTTATTAATGAGACAGGACATCAAGTTAAATGGAAAAACAACACATTTTTTCCTGAAAAAGAAGTAATTTCCTGCAAGTGTAGGCAGCTTCTTCAATTGCCTTTCTTTCATTACTACGTTTTGTGCAGTGTCTTTCCAAACACTTTTTGTAAGATGATTTCTCTTGGAATGATTGTCTCCTAATGTTTGTGGCTTGACATTAGTGTTTGATGTCTGAGGTTGCTTCAGAAAGTTGAAAAACTAGGAAATAGACTCTTTTTAATCTTCCACATGCAAGCTTTTTATTTTAAGTCTGGTAGCTCGGAGAAAGCCAGGTGGACTGCACTGACACATCTCTGTTTATCAAACTGCTGTGCAAGTTTTTGGAAAGAGAACAGACTTTTAACAGGACCAACTTCCTAGGAAAACATCAGTTATTGTATTTTGACTGCTGACTAGCATTGATGATGTTTGAATCTGTATTGCCCAGTACAAGTTATCTGTTCCAGGCCTTGCAGAAGGCTGACCAGTTTCCAATTCCCCAGCCACCACTTTTACTGCTTGCAACATGGCAGTAACACTGGGAACATTTTGTACTTGAGGTTTCCTTAGATTTTTGGGCTTTTAAAAAAATTGACAGTAGTCCAGAGAGCTTCTCAGCTAATTTTCTGTACCTGTTGACTTAAAATCGTTAAATTTTTCCAGGTGCTGTCATAATTCTTCTTTCATTACAGGCCACACAATTCTGTTTTGTTCACGGATGGATATGTTTTATTTCTGATTTAAATGTAGTATAAAAAATTTAGAAGCATGTATTAATTTTACAGATTGATATTTGTACTACCTGTTTAAGGCACCTGGCATATGCCTTGCTTACAATTCCTTTTTAATCAGAATTTGTTTTTAAGCGCATGTTCTTGTGACCCAACTGCCTATTTGATTGATCCTTCAGTGTGTATTATCAGCCACCACCATTATAAATATTGTAACATGGGTATTAACCTTTCTCTTTGTACATTTTTTTAAATGCTAGTACATTTTATTGATGATTAATAATTAATAACTGCCATTCTGTTTTGTTTCCTTTGTTTTCAAATCTACTGCACTGCTGGTATCCAGTAGGACTTTTTCCAATGTTTTCAATTTGAAATGTAGTATTCCTGGCAGAGATGTTTTTACTATTATACATACCTAGGAAGTGAAAGAAGTAAAAGGTTTTGGGAGATGGCTACTTTATAATTCTTGCTGTCTTTTTTTTTAAATAACCTTTTTTTTTATTTCAGAAGAAAGAAGTAACAAAGTACATTGGATTAAATAAATACTGTATTAAATAAAAATAATACAAAGAAATACAACCCCAAAAGAAACAACTTCTCTATTAAAAGAAATCTCTGACAAATGGGCTGATTATACAAGAGAGGTTTTATTTAAGGGGAAAGGAGTAAAGTCAAGAGTTTTCTTTATTTTTAATTTTAAGTTTCAACTTCCGAACTAAGCACAGAAGTCACGCAAATGAGGGAAAGGTGAAGCAATTGAATAATTTGAAAGTGAAACATTATGTCTCATCTTGGAGTCAGGAGGGAATTCAAGGAACTATTTGATACAGACTCTCTTTCAAGTTTATTAAATAGGATTTTTTAGTTTCTGAGCTTGCACTGGAAAAAGTTGTAGCTGATGTTAAAACTCCTTGCTCTGTTTAAGGCATTGTACTTCAGCTTGGAGGCATTTAAGGCAACGTCACCTGACAGAGAGCTCACCAGAGCGCATTTATTACATGGATTGTTGTCTTCTGTTTTGAGGTCTGTGGAGAGCAGGACTTGCTAATTATATATCTTAACTTAGATTGAAAAGAAATATTTAATAATACTTTTACCAGAAATATCAGATGAAGTTTTACAAAAAGTAGATTTAGTTAGAATTACATTCTGTGCTATCAGCAAGCTTTCACTGCATGTGTGTGGCCCATATGGCAACGTCAGGCACTTATCAATATGAGGAACACAGGCAATCCATTATTCACGCTGGGAGCTCAGTGTGTTGTTCCCGACCTTAACTCACTCTTTTGGAAAACAACTCGGTCTTCTTGAGCTGACAGTTGTACATGGACTAGTGTGTGTAAAAGCAATTAATGGACCATTTCTTATACATTTATTTAATTATTCCTTTTGGTCTTATGCCTATAAAATGCACCTGGCCATACTTAAACTCGCTCACAGCTTAGCTGTGCACCATGTAAAGAAAGGTACTTGGCTTGCCTTGGCAGTTCACGACCTGTAAACCTCCTGTGTTTGTACCTCTCTGTGCATCAGAATGTCTGTTGTCATGTTCTGCCCCATACTTCCCTTCTGTTGCCTCTTTCTAGAATTGAAATTGTTTTCTCTGGATTTTAACACTGGCCATTCTCCTTTCTGCTGTTCTGACGGGAAACACACTGAAATCCTCATGATTTCATGTTTGCATTTTTTTTCATCTTTTATAGGAAATTTTTTTGGTCCTAGTATTTTTTTCACCCTCCTTTTTATTATTTCCTTTTCCTAATTCTGATGCAATTTCTCACATTCTTGCTTTTCAAAGAATTGACCTTTATAGGAACCCTCCATATGGTCACTGCAATGAAAAGCAACATGGATAATGCACTGGGTTTCTCTACTCAGAATTCATCCAGCTTGCTGGTTTTGGTCTAAAAGGCCACTAGACCCACATCTAAATAGTATAAAAAGCCTCAGGTTCAATTAATACAAAGCAAATTAAATATTTAGTTATAAAATTAATGGTGGCACCTGTCTTCCAGTAATCAATCATACCGTAGGAAAAGCTATGAATAGTCCTGGAAAAAGAAAAATGTAACTGTTTGTGACTAAAATACCCTCTATCTTCACTCTTAAAGTATGTAAAGCTAGATACTTTGTTCTTCTGTTCTTTTAGCAGTTGAAAGTTTGTGGAGATTTTGATGATACAAATGAAAGGCACCTTGTCTGTGCACCAGAGCAGCTCACAATGCTTTGCTGGAAACTGCAGACGGAGGCAGATTGCTGTGCAATGCTGGACAGCTTCCAATGCATTTTCTTCAGTGCACCTGTGCTGCAGGTAGAGTGACCCATTCTTTGCCAACTTTTACGTGGAGTTAATTTATGTGGAACTCAATTTTCAAAGGATTAGGTTTTCACACGCTTGATCAATCAGTCCCAGGTCTCTCAAAAGTATTGCATCCTTGGTACTGTGTCTGCTCAAACTCAAAATAATATAATTTTTTGTCATTAATAGTTTCTGATTGACAGGTTTGAATTTCTCACGGCTGAAATTGCCTGAACTTCAGATTTCTGAACTTTACAAGCTTTACTAGGAAACTGCATGGAGAAAAATTTCCACTTCTAAGGTAGCATTAGAGACAGAAGAGGTAAAACAAACTGGAAAACGATTTGATTTTTTATAAGTAAGGTTCTGACTAATTTATTTATTTTAATTGTTCTATTTGAAAGCAGAATATAACACTTTCATAAATAAAATTTAAAGATTATCGGTAGAAGTAGTTGTCTTCTTTTTGTTACCTGTTTGACTCATTATGTTATTGCCTGGAAAATCAGCAATAACAGAGCAATACCAAGGACATTTTTACACACATTTACCCTCTTATGTACAGTCTCCAGTACATTCATGTTTAGTATATTGGGTCCTTGGGTTTATACAAGATGATCCCCTGCCATGTTTGTAGGTGAATGTGATAGTTCTTCCATTATCAATATCTAAGCATTGTTTGTTAATTTCTGACTAAACTTCATGAACCTATCACTGTTGAGAACAGATGTGCTGTAACTGATTTACAGACAGAAAGATTATGTGCTTGACTCTGCTTATGCATGTTGGGGTAAATGAGCTCCAGTGTGGTGGTGGAGCTGAACCCTCCGAGTCTGACTGTAATTGGTGATACAAACAAGATAATTAGACATGATAATTGGAGGTGTGAAAACCTGTCTAGAGAGGGACACATTTGAGTGGCTGTGCCTTTGGCGTCTCTGCAAGGAAACTGTGGAAAGAAAACTGTATTTTAATAACATCAGATTTCATAAAAACAAAATAAGCCATTTGTGCATTATTGAATAGAATGTTATAATTCATAATCTGGGGAAAACAACGCTGAATTTTAGATCCATATTTGCATCAAAATCTAGCACCATCTATTTCCATCTTAAAGCCTAATTAGGTACATAGCCAGAGCAGCAGCAAATCTGATACTACAGCAGTTGCTCATTTTTTTATTTCCACAATTTCAGCGTTATTACAGGGACAATATAATGTGAAAAGAAAGGCACTATAAGGGACCTGAGGTCATCATGGTAGTGCCAGTCAGAAAAAACAGAGAGATTTTTTAATATTGCATTTTACAGGCAGTTGAAAATGCTGCCAAACAACTTCACTCATGAATATGATTCTCTTTTTCACTAACCTGTGGGCCTCCAGAAAGCAAAGAGAATAGCATGATTGTTCTGGAAATGCATCTAGGCCAAGTATAGTGATATAGTCACACAGTATTTTTGTAACAGGAAGAGCTGCAAGAGTAGCACAGGAAGACTGTTCTGACTTGCTTGTTGAGCTGTTCTCCCCCCATGTAAGATGTGAATGAATAAAACAATAACACTACCATTTTTTATGGATTACTTCTGATACGGATGACAAAAAGAGTTTTTAATCTTTATTTTTAATTTAGGACTATAGTTCAAAGATCAAGTTTATAAAAAAGGCGATGATGAAACAGTGATTGCTTTATTCGATCTTATCAGTGTGTAGCAAGTTCATTTTGAGTTTAGGCAGGAAATTTAGGCAGTGAAATCTCCACAGAGCTTTGCATTTTATAAGTAGGAAAAAAAAACCAGACAAAAGCAAGGGCAGAGTAAGAGCCTCATAAAAGAAATCTGTTCTGAGGAGATCTCTCTGTTACCAAGTAAGGTGGTGAAAGGATGACATCAGTTGCAACACAAGCACTTATTGAGGAAATATTACAAATGACAGAACCTATTGAACAGGACCTTCTGCTTAGACTGCCAGTCAAGCTTGTCTAATGGTAGCAAAAATGGGAGAATAAAGGCCTGAATTTAAAGGAGGCTTCAGCAAAGCAGTGGCCGTAGTCAATTACTTCAGGTGAAACAGGTTCTGTAGGGTGATTAAGAACCAAAAGATCGAAAACTTGCAGGCTATATTGATGCTTTAGAGAGATGTATTTTCTTTTACACATCTTTCTCATCCAAAATCCTAGTCACAAAAGACATTTTCAAGATTTTTTTCTTCATTTCTGATTGGAATGAATCTCTAAATATTTATGTGAAAGATACATTTATAAGTCAGATGAAAGGTAGTCTGAAGCCTGTTTACAGAAGATTCATTTTCATAGCAAGATAAACCTTGTCTCTGTTTTGCAGACAAAATTAGCTGAAGTTGTTTGCCCAGAAGATTCAGGTCTGGAAAAATCTCAAAGATTTTTCTTTATAATTAGTGTGCTGACTATGGTGTATCTGTTATTGTATGAATAATTTATATAGATCTGGAGTCCTGCTCTATATTTTACTGTCTTTTGTGCAAAAGTAATAATTTTACAAAATTACAAACCAGTCAGATGGTTAAAAATCTGGTTTACTTCCTGGCTTGAATAATTCTGGATGGTCTTTAAGTCCAAGTTATGGTCCTTGACTCCAATGTCTTGATGCAAAGCTTGCACTTCATCTGTGCAGCCTCATTGCCTTGAGATTTTGCCTGAAAGCTGTAACTGAAAGGTGCTGGAAACAAAACCTGGGTACTGATTGCATGTGACAAGTAGGGTAGAAATGGGCTGTCACTCTGTGTGGCTTGAGGTCTGTGAGCCAGTAAGAATAAAAAAAACCTACTCTTACCTTCAGCAGTACTGTGGAAATCACTGAATATCTAAAAGCAGTCATACTGAATTTATACTTTTGGATTCCAAGATTTTCTTTTAACTTTTTTTTCCATAGAAGTGCTGCTATTGGGACACAAAAAAATCTTCACTTTTCCAAATGGGAATAGTTAGCATAAGAAAGTCCTTCAAAGCAGGGCAGTGTCTTGCACATCTGCAAAACCTTGTGCATGCAGAGGTTTCCCTGCTCGTGACAACTCCTGGGTTAGTCCAGCCCTGGAGCTGCATGGCACTTACGAATGGAATAATTCAAAATTGCATCACCTGCTCGTTGCACTTGCACTCACTGCTATTTGCAAACTGCATGTTTTGCTTATTATACAGCACAAAAACCTGGTGGTTGTGGAGGGAACTCAGGTCAGGCTGACCCACATGCATTTTCCACTCTTGTCCTGGGGTGATGTTATGAGTCTTCTGTATTCCTTAACCATCAGCTTAATGGCCAAGGACACCGTATCTTTAAGACGGGCCCGAGGGACGGGGCCAGAGCGGCAGGACCCGGGTGCGGGTCAGTTCAACAGCTCGGTCCAAGGGCTCGAGGCACCGGTCTCGGCCGTGCTGGGGAGAGGGTGCCCCGGGGGTGCTGCCCAGCTTCTTGGTGGTTCTTTTTCCTTTGTTGTTGTTCCCACTAGCTGGGGAAAAGGTTTTGTAGGGGGGTTTTTTCCTCCCTTCCCTCCCCCTGGCCTCCTTGCCTTTCCTTCCCTTCTCTCCGGGCCGGGAGCCCGCGGGGTGGCCCCGGCTGGCCCGGACCCCGGGGAGGGCCGAGCCGCTGAGCGACGGGACACAGAGGTCTGCCAGCTCCGCCTGCTGCGAGGAGGAGAACCAGTGCCAGGGATCAACAGGTTCCTCTTCCATCTGCCCTGCTCCAGGCCACCGCGTGGATTCCCCTTCCCTTCCCCTTCCCGGAGACTGGGGGGACCGGTTGCCAGCCCGTGTGGTTTTTTGTTTGTTTTTTACCTCTCCGGGCATTTGTTGCATTTTGAGTTTTCTCCTGTTCCGCCCTCTTTTGTTCTGTGTTAATCAACAGTTCGAGGTTTTTTTCCACTTTTCACCTATTGTTAGCGATTTGTTTCATTGGCGGAGGAAAGGGGGAGACCCTTTCCTTTGGAGGAGGCGCTCATTCTGTAGCGTTTCCTCCTAAAATTTTGTCTCCAAAACCGAGACATCTCTGAAGGTGCAGAGAGGCACTGGGACCTTAAATGAAACCCTCAAACTCGGTGCGGTCCATCCCAGGATGGCAATGCAGCTGGCTGTGCTGGTTTATAGGGCACTGCTCCCGCAAGTGCATTCTTTTAACGTAACTGCTCTTTTCTACTAAAACCACTAAGTAAGTATCAAATGGCATCATTCAATGTATGAAGGATAGTTAAGGGAGTGGATCCTCATTCACGCAACTTTGATTTTTAGATCATTATATATAAGGCTCATGAATCTTTACCAAACTGCTTAATTCACTGAAACCCAGAATTGATTTTTTTTTTTTCACCGTGAAGCTTGTGCTGAACAGATCAATGTTTAAGCATGTCTGAAAGCAAGGGTCAAATAAATCACCTGCTTTAGTACAAACTCTTGGGATTTCAGTAGAGGGTTTTTAAAGCCTGTAGGACTAATGTTACATAAGGGGTATATCTAGTTATTATGCTGTAAAGTATTTTTCTCTCCTAATATCCATGTGTGCAGCTAGGAGAGGTTTTATTTGTTCTGTTATTTTGTTTTGGTTCAAGACATTTACTGGCTTTTATTAAAATGAAAAATGGTGGAAAAATGTATCACATAAACCATTGTATTTTATGAGGTTTTTTTTTTTTTGCTTTGTTTTTGGTTTTTTGTTTATTTTTATGTAGTGTTATATAAAGTCCTTTACAAAAATTAGCATTTACCTTGTGTTTGTTAATCAGTTACTTAATTTGTATTCCATTCACTCCTAAATACCTTGCTTGTAGTCAAAGATTTACTATATTAGATGTGATGGAAATGTGAAGGAAGAGGACAATCTGGTTTTACCATCTGCTACTTGGTCTTGTGAATATGACTTATATGACTCACTTTATGCAGCATATACAGCTCCTGTCATATTAAAAGTAGTGTTTCCTATTAACTAACTGCACACGTGGAAGCCCTTGCCCGAAGTCTCAGGGCTACAACTGCTGCTTGATTAGTTCTTGGAAAGAGACTGTTCTCTGTGTAAGGTTGTTTTGTGTGAGTTTGTGTCTGTAAGGAAGAGCTGCAAGCCTAAACACATTCTGGGAAGGAACAAAAGAAAATGACAGTTATATCTCTGTGAATATGGACAAGCTTCATGTACAGCTGGTCAGTTGTTCTCCTAAAGAACAGATTGCATAAGACATATCTATGACACAATTCCCTGCTCCATGGTGGCTGGCTTCCCTTGGGTGTTGTGGTGCATGGGCTCTCCAGGCAGGTCTACCACTGACTCAGTGAGCAAACTTCATTAGCTTGCAGTTGTGTTTCAAGGTGTTAATAATACATAATTTCGCTTTTTCTGGTTTGTAAATTGGAATGATGGTATCCTAATTTGATGTCAATGAGCAGATTTGTAGGATTTTGCATAATTGCAAAAGATGCAAGTTGCCCATGCTCTGGAATTGGAGAAGAAAGGTTTCCGGGTTTTGAGATTCCTCCTCTGTGCTCACGAATTAGAGATTATACTTTGTTTTGTACAAGACTTGTAAGTCCTCAGCTGGTGTAATTTTCTAGGATTTTCTTCTTTAATTTTTTATGTTGGTATTTTATTTTATCCAAACTCCTAATAAAATGAAGTTTTACTTTCTAATAGAACTCAAGTTACATAGAAAATCTTTTAACAATATGGATATCAAAAGTTAATTATGCAAATAATTCAAGTACACCACTGAGACCTTAGGAGAGTCAGACTCAATTAATCAGTAACAATTGAAACCTCATTGTTCTTATTGTGCTTGGTTTTTATTTGGGAAAATAATTTTTGAAAGAAAATGGTAATTATTTAATATTTAGTTTTAATTTCCATACAAACACAATGTACTCAACCAGGAACTTGCAGGCTGTGAATAAGCAAAATGAACTATGAACTTTACTAGTCTGAAAACTCTGTAGCTTACATATTCATGAGGTTTTATTATTGTCACTGATGGATAACAATGCCCATTTAATTCACTTCCTACCTCTCTCTCTGAGTCTCCAAAGTCAAATCCCTTGTGATTTGCTCTGCAGGATATAGTGAGTGTTTTTCAGGTTTATTGAAAATCAGAGTAACTAACCTTTTATTTATTTGGCCCATTACAATGTCTTCCATATGGTCTTACTCATATTAGTTATTTACCAGGTAAATTAACACATTTGTCTTCTGAAGATTAAGCTTAATATTTGGGAAATGTGTTTTCTGAGTAGTTTACTCGGTGTATAGTTTATAGTGTACAACCTATAATTTCAGGGACTACACTGATTATAGAGAATTACCTTAAATCCCCTGGAATAGAGAGCATCAGTGTCTTTCTGAAGTCAGTATTAAGCATCGCTGCTATCTAATGTAAACTCTCCATGCTCCCAATGCTGATTTCAGGCACCACAAGCTCCCGTGGGTTATAGGATTGAGATTTGAAAGTGGAGAGAGAGATTATTTGTAGCTGAATAGAGGGTAAAGTAGCCTGTCAGCAACCTTGTGTGTCATGATGGTAGTGGGAGGAGAGGGAATATAGGAATATTTGTCAGGGTGAAAGACAGACGGCCTGATCCATAAGGCCAGGGAGCAATTCCACACCCAGCAGGGTAGGGCTGAGTACTTTTTATTATTTTTGAGAGAAGGGTCCTAACAGTGGTGGTACTAGCCCTTTACTTTTCTGAACACGTTTTCTAATTATCAGCCCTGAAATAACCAGCTCCTCTGGATTGCCTGCGGGTTGGCACAATAAGAGAGACACAATTCCATCACTCCAGAGGATGGCTGAGATTGACTCATGCAAAGGTATGCACCGCTCTGCCCAGCCTGGAAACATTCTGCAGAACTGTGTAATGCAGAATTTCTGCACTGAAAAGTTACCCATGTATGAACTTCAGGTATCCCTGGAAGGTACCTGAGGGTTTTGAGTATTTCAGTTTTTACTTCTGTTGCCTAGATACCTTTTGGATTTAGATTCATACTGTTTCCTTTAAAGCCTCTTTATTTTATATGTCTTTGTCTAAACAAGACGTGAATCAGTTAATAAGTCTCTGTGAATCCTATTGGATTCACTGTCTGCATTAATAGATTTAGTATAAAAGTTCTGAAGAGATTTTACTTGTATTTCAAATTGATATTTGAGAAGAGCTATATGTTTATTTAGATCAAGAGACAAAGCAGAAGAATCACCAACTGGCACACCAAGCACTGTTAATTTGCTCTTCATAATACCAATCCCCCACTCCTTCCCCCCAAAATGTTGTTTCCGCAGTCCGTCAAGTTGAGAAATGAAATTGAAACTTAACCAGAAATGAAAAAGATGCTCTTGGAGATGAAATCTGATTAAAATCCATCCGTGTGGAAGAGGGAGATTGTATTTCAGGGCCGTTCACCTGTCTGAGATAGAAGGACTCTGAAGTGGCAGACTGTGACAAAATGTTGGGTCTATTATTTGCATATTTATGTTAGAGCTGAAGCTTGACAACTTTAAAATGTCCTCCCAAATTATATCCCATGACAGGAAACCTGGAGCATCATTTATAATACGGCTGCTTCCAGAAATCTCTGTTTGGGTATCTTGCAATGGGTGGAATTTTGTTTCAAAGAGCAGTAATTAACTTTGATCAACTGTTGTTGTATATAGAATTTTAATCTGATGTGTCTTTTTTACATAAAGATATATTCCCGTAGTGAATGAAACATTACTCATAGAGTCATATTCAGGATGATAGTAATACTGGTATTAAGATCACAGGTTAAATAATAATGTGGCAATTAAAATTCGGGATGTAACAAAACTGGAGGCATGTGTTCTTACCCTGTGTCCTAACAGCTGTTCAGATCCTTTTGTTCGCTCAGGATTTCACTCTTTCACTTTATTCAATAGGTCTCACCTGTGCCTCCCCTAGAGGTGCAAAGCACAACGAGGCACAGGTGGAAACGATCTGTTTTGAGTGATGTTGAGCAGCAGTGGGTGTGGACTGCTCAGCCGGGGGCTGTGAAGGGCTGGAAATGTGGTCGTAGGGGCTTTGGCAGCGTTTGGGACAGTGGGCGCTTTGTTCTCCACCACTGGGTTCCGGTGAGCGGGGTAAGAAAACCGTGTCTGAAAGAACCTGCAGACGCCGTACTTTTAATGTGACTTCCCTTAAGCCTTGCTAACGCTTCTTTTGTGTTCACTTTGCGAATGTTTGCGTGCTCAAGTTTGGTACCAAAATACCAAATTTCATCAGAAAAGATGACTAATATTTGACGATTCAATAGATACATACCTGAGTAATTTCTTTTTTTAAATGTGCGAATGTTATCTATATATGTATTTGTTTGTGTAACGAAACCCCTTGACGTCTGTATTTTTCTCTGCCCGGAAGCAACAGATCATGTTCAACATATTCACATTCAATTCCTTGAGAAATGTTTTTTAATATTTTAAGTTGCAATGTAATCAGTAATTTGCCATCTGCCAACACAGAGTGTCTTAATTAGTTGAAAAAATTTATTAATTACTTATTCTGCTCTAAAGTAAATGTGTTTTTATAATATGAGGGATTTATATTAATTATAATGGAAACTGAGATGGTGTTTAAGTCACTCAGCTTTAAAACCTAATGTGCTGGGACATGTAAGGTTGCATCTTAAAAATCGGACTCATTAGTATTTTCGTAGTCAGTAATTACACTGATCAAAATGGGTGTATTTCATTATAGATTTAGCATTTCTATAGTGATTGTGACCTGAAAATTTAATAATGGCCTTTAAGTACAATGTTACCGGTTTTCTGTTTGTTTGAAAAAAAGAACTGTTTGAAAAGGAAAGTTAAGGTGTGTGTCCTGAGGCTCTTTTTCGTATTGAGGACTGTTTGTGAGATCCCTGGATATATTAAGTCTGTTTTATACAGAGTAACTTTCTCCTCTATGAGAAGTAGCTCTAAATTAGACACATTATCTTGTATCTAATACATAGATGCCTTTAAAATTGTTCTTGGTTCAGACTTTGCCTGGGTTGCTCCAAATAGTGTCACATTCAAATTACTGTGTTTTCTTTCTTGTTTTGTACACATGCTTTCAGAGACTTGTCCTTTCAGAAAAAGAATCTCCTCTGTTGGGGTTCAAATTCTGCACTCAGGTGTTATTTGAACAATATAACTCAGGGCACGTGTGAAACTTTAACCGAAGACTCAATTTGATGTGATTTTATGGATAGTTGCATATCAAGATAACAATAGAGTTACTGACATCTGTATGGTTTATAATAATTGTTCTTACTGTGTTATTCTATTTACTTAATGTTAGCATGTCCTAGCTGTCAGACATTTGAAACACCATCTTCCAACCAGATTTTGTCTATACAAATGATCAAGTAGCAATGGTAATTATGTCTAATAAACAATGACCAGATACAAATCAACCTGGACATTAGATTTTAGTGTCAGGTGTGCCTTATGGCATCAGGGCTACAATTGTTTGGATGTATGAGCTAATAGAGGAAATAGTTGTTCAAAATTCTACCAATATAACCTGAATGTTCTTTGGGTTTTATTTCAAAGTATTTCAATATATTTACATTATGCAAAGACTCCAATACGCTTAAAGTGCTTTTAAAAAGTCTCCTTTTAATTCACTCAAATTATTTTACTGTGTCAGTGGCTGAAAAACATAACAGTAAGTACTTTTCTTCTGGATATCATACATTTAAGAATATGCCAGCTGCAGTTTAGTCATTTTACAATCTGTTATGGCAATAAATAGGACATTGAGATTTAATAAAATTTAACTTACTGAATGTTTCTTCTTGTGCAAAGCATTCCAGACTTTTTTAGGATTTACTTGAAGTATTTAGTAGTTGCTCAGATATAATTCTGTAATGTTAAGCATGAGATGTTAAAATACATATATTTTCTGTAGCTGCAGAAACTTTACGCTTTTATTCAAGTTCTGTAAATGAAAGGGAATGGTATTTATAGCTCTGTAATGAGTGTGTTGGGAGACTGCAAGACTGGTTTATATCCACTTCATATATCAGAAAATGCACTGTAGTTTTATGACACAATATAAAATTGAAGGACGTGAAGCCCGTTTAAATCTCGTGGTTGTGAAAAGTTTAGATCTTTCTTCATCAGTCAAATAGGGAATAGATTTTCATAATTATGCTACACATGCCAGTAGGACAGGGACACGGGTATCAAGTGTCATTAAGAAAATTGTATGTAAAGTTTGCAGTTGTGTGTAACTGCTATACTGAAGCCCCAAATTGAGAAATTATATTTTAAGTTTACAAAGCACTGGGCACATGTGTGGTGGTTAAATCCTCTGTAATCCTGCCTGGAGAGGGTACATACAGAGCTCAATATTTCATAAAGCAAGAACAGTATTTTCTCAGCTGATCCACCTAAATACTTCACATATCGAAAATTGAAGTGGAATTTAGTGCAGTTCTAGTCTTCAACATTAAACTAAGAACATGCCCATCATTTTGGAAGTACAGATTCAAGCTGGAAGCTTGTCTCATCTCTTCTCCCTCTGGCACAAAAATGTTCCCAATCAGACATTTTTAATGCACTGCAGTGAGAAGTATTCAATGTGTCAGTGTTCAAATAGGAATGATGGTGATATGATCTCATTGTCCAAGAGGCTTTATTATACAAAAAGCCCTCAGACAATTCTCATCATTGTTTCACCTGAATATTTTCTTATCTAAACCCTACCTCTATATCTCAGCTTAATTTCCTCAGATATTTCAACTTTGTCGTCTACCCTACTGAGTACCTGCATCATAAATCTTGATGATCTGTATCTTTTTGGTGAGAGTCTATAGAGCATTTGTTGCTTTATTCCAGCTTTCTATGACCATCAGTGTTAGTCTATTAAGATGTTGAAAGCATTATATTGGAACATACACTGCAAACAAAATGTAGAATAAAATGAATATGTGTTTGTATGTGTTAGATACTGAAAATTGCTGTCGCTATTTTTGATGTATGTATGAAGGGTTGGGAATTCAAAAAACTTTTATAATGCAGACGTAAAACTTGTTCCAATGGATGTTAATCTGGTGGATAAGACCCCAAACCAATAAATTAATTACTTGCTGCAGATATTCCACTGACTTTCATATTTAAGTATGCACGCAAAGAAGGTAAAGTGAACGGAATGTACAGGGAGTCTTGCTGTTAATTTCTTTTTTATTTTCAGTTTGTTTAGTGTATAAACATGGTGCTGTCCAGACACACAGGGCATGCATTTTGTGGGAGTATCCTGTTTCTCTTATACAAAAGACCTGTTCCCCTTCTAGTTACAGTCAATTGTTAGAAATGCTTTCTTACTAATGGTTGATTCTTGGTTATTTTTAAAATGTTTGACCAAAAAGCCATCTTCTGAAGTTGTGTGCACTTCAGATTAATCTTTGTATTGCTCTCTGTCTCTTGGGTCAATGTTCAGGCCTTTGAAACTTGACCTGTGGAAGACACATGAAGCAGTGTTTAAGAAGTTTCTAAGAAAATAATCTGGGGAAAAACTCCTTTTCCATTTTAACTGAAATTTGCTAGCTAGAAATGTTCACAGACCAGAGAAATAAAAAATCCAGTGTTTTCATGGGAGTGATTAACAGAAACAAAGATTACATATCTTTGCGCTTAGGATAAATACATTTTTTTTAATGTAGTTTTAAAAATGCTTTAGAAGGTTTTATTCTTAGGCAGTCTCTTGTACAATCTGCCTTTCATAGACCTATGTGCTAAATGCAAATTGATCCCTATTGCAATGAGAGGATAGGAAGAGAAAACCTTTTTATTCTGCCAGTTTTGTGAAATGGCCAAGAGGAGTGGGCTCAGTAATTCTTCCTGGTGACGTTCCAGTTGTCTTCCTCTGTTGTGTATTCAGACACCAAGAAGCAGAAGGCTAAGCAAAGATCTTGGTAAACTATTCCTAATTAAAAATACTTGAAGACTCCTTTTGGAAAGGCGTAATTAAGTTCAACTTGTTCTCCACTGATTCAAGAAAAAGGGCAAATAATGGTTTGATTACCAGGAACTTTCATGTGCAAACAGCCTGTCCCCCCCGCCCCCCGCCTTTTTCTAACCAAAAGGTAGTCATAGACAGCAGTTCTGATAAACCTCTAATTTGAAATAGAAATATAGCAAACGTGGGCAACAGAGGAAACTGTTACTGATTTCCATGCCTGATGCACCACTGGTTTCTGACAAAAAGCTGATTAGAGAAATCCTCTGCTCAGGGAAATCTCCCGATGTTGTGCCTGGGGCAGGCTCGGGATGGTGTTCAGCTGTGTCAGCCCTTGTGCAGCACCCAGACACAGTTAATGGATGGTGCCTGGCTGGGACAGGCTCTGCATTAACGAGAAGTGCTGCAGCTGCTTGCAGTCACAGAGTTTTTTGTCTTTGGATTTTCCCATTGCTTGGGAAGTAATTGGCAACAGGAGCCAGTAGAACATTTTCTTCTGAAATAAAATCCCCATATGATAAGGAAAGTCAGCCATTTCCTTTGCTGGAAGAGAGTACTGGGCCAGTTACATTCGTGGACCATAGCAATCACAGGTCACAGCTCGTAAGGGTTTCCCATAACAACTTTGCCCCAGAGTGTGGGCCCTGAGTGTGTTGAATTCAGTCCTCAAGCCACGAAGTGACCAAGCCTGTTCTGAATCCTGTTTTATCTCTGAGTGAGCCTGTGACAAGGTTGGGGTTTGAGGTCCCTGCTTCCTGGGGGTCACAGGGCTCAGCCTGGGTCATGCCCACGCTCTGCTCAGGGAGCAGCATGGGAGAAGTCCCACCAGCTCTCGGGGCTTGCTGTGCTTCACTGGCCCTATGAGCAAGTTGTCCTTACTGTCACATCACCCCAGGATCTCCTGATTCAGGAATATTGCACTTTAGTAGTTTTAGGGCAAAATTTTCTCAGAATTTCTGGTTTCATTAATTGAAGGTTGAGAGAGACTGATGCCGAATCAGAGTTAAATTGTCTATCCAACCTTTGAAGTCAGGTTCACTGACCACAGGGAAGACTCAGCTCCTAGTATCTTGCAATTCAATTGGAATGCGGTTATACCGTATTTGTAGTCTAAAGTACAGTAAAAAGAAAGTCAAAAGGAAAACTCTTTTTTTTTGTCATTGCATATATTCCTTATTAGATATATTTTAATTGATTGTGATGTCACCAGGTGAGCTACTTTAGTGATTTTTCTCTATCCTTATTTACTCGTGTTTAGATGATCTATAAATGCAGGCAAAGAGTGATGTCTGATCTCATAATGCATTAGATTATTGTACTTCATTTTTAGTCTAAAACTCAAAGATGTAGCAGGAAGAGAACTATGTAACAACGGTATAGAAGAGAACTGGAAAGTACTTAGAAATTCACTGCCAAAGAGGATACCTGTTCATGGTTGTGTGGGTTTTTCTTTTTTTAATTGTAATGTTTTTGTTCACACATATAGTTGGAGTCCTGAAACTTATTATATAAGGTTCTGAATTTGAAACATTTTAGTGGCTTTAAGAGTTAAGATTGAGCCGCTTTTTGTAATTACAGATATGGCTTCTTGGTACGGTTTGTCAGACCAAAGTGTTCATCAGGCTTAGTCTTGGGAATAAAATATGTCAAAATTATTTGAGATAGCTCAGTAGCAGAGTGGAAGGTCCAGCAATTGCCATTAAAATGTGGTGGATGTGGTTGCAAATGACAGGGAACAACCTTACACAAAGAAATCCAGACAGCGCAGGAAAACCTTTCCCAAAAGACTGCAATTATTTTGACAGAAGATATTATGTGCCAGATTTAAATAGACAACTCTTGAATTGTTGTAACTAGTGTTGAAAGAGATTTTACAGTTCTTGGACAGTGGCACTTTTTGTGGTAGGAGTGACAAGTGGATGTGAGAGACAGAATGCAGGTGTATACATGAGAAACTTTCTGGTCATTTGCTTTACACTTGCAGTTGGAACCAAAAGGTTTTCAGTATCTTGCTGGACGTATTCACTGTTTTGTAAAGCTGTAGCAGAAATCACAAACTCTAGTGAGCCAAATTCCACAGCTTGGCGCATTTACATTTATTCCAGTGTACATACCCATTTATTTTATTTTTAGGATGTTTCAAAAGCTGTTTTAGTTTTGCTTTAGTTTTTTTTTTTCCTTTACTCTCTCCTCCTTTCAGGGAGGAGTTGAAAGAAGTCTTTCAAAAAGAAAACTGAATTTTAAAATTCTCTTTATTTCTTACTAGATAAGCTTTCTTTTGATTGAGATGTCATCAGGTGAACTACTTCAGTGATTTTTCTCTATCCTTATTTGCTAGTATTTAGATGTCTTCGTGTTTACTAATATTTAAACGATCCTCTTAGAAAGGAGGAGATGGTAGAGAGATATTTTCTCTCAAAAATAATACATGAAATACCTTTTCTTTAAAATACCACTACTAGGACTTCAAAATAAAACTGTTGTTTATTCTTCTCTGGAACTCTTCTAGAAACTAAGATGATGTACCTTCTCTTTGAAAAGCAGTTTTTTACTCTCTCTCAACTATGAATTCCTGTGTGGGAATGTGTACTTGAATTATGCAATATTCTGAAGGCAAAACAGTTTATTCTGAATTTGTGAAAATAAATAAAAACTCACAAAGTGCTTTCTTCATTTAATCTTTTCCTTTTTCTGTTTCTGTCTCTTATGGGCAGTATTTGATTATTTGAGTTTTTAATTTTTTCTGCTTGTAATGACATCAAGTTCTCTAAGAAAGTGGGGTGGAACTGAGCCTGCTTGGAGAGGAGGTTATGAAGCCTATAGCGCTAACACGTGAGAAGGCTGAAATTGGGACCAGCCAACCTGGCCTTAGAGGGGTCTGAACGACCTACGCTGAGGCTGGGTAGACTTTTTGTAGCTCAGAAAATTTATAAGACGGGGAAAATCAATTTTAGAATGAAAGATGTGCCTACATGGACAGTAGGCTGGGAAGAATTGTGTATACTTAATTTTTGTTGTGTTCTGTTATAGCTTTCCTTTTTTGCCTTTTCTGTTTAAGATGTCAACTCTTTCAGCTTAGTTCTTATGAAATTTGTCTTTTTGGAGTTTAAAACCCTATCAGTGTTTGGAGCTTGCTACAGGTGAAAATCCCTGCAGGTGCCCTGCAAAGCCCTGAGCACCTCAGGGTCACTGTTTTTACTTACTTCTGAGATAATTGTACTTGTCTCAAAATTGTACTTCTCTCAAGAATTCTGTGTATTCTTCTGCGTGGCTTTCTAGACTGCATGAGCAGCAGTGGCCTTGTAGCTGACTCTGCAGTGTTTTTATTGCTCATCTAGGGGAGCTCCAAACTCTGCAGCCCTGCTTCAGACAACTTTTGGATATATAAGCTTCATGATCAGTTGTCAAAAGTCAACTTGATGTAAAATGTTAAAGAGAATGATTGGTCACAACAATATTTGGATTCAATTGTTTTGCTTACAGTTATTGTTGTGAACAGCAATGTGATAGAATTTTCCTGTATCTCTGAGTATTAACTCCCAAAAATACAGGCTCACCCTGTGAGGTTGTGCTCATTCTGCCTGTGAGATATTAAGCCATACGTTTTCCAAGAATTGTTTTCTCTGCAAAACCGTGAACATACTCACTGTAAACAGGACAGGCTCTGCAAGTGTTCAGTCATGAGCCCATTTGAGAAAACAGCAATTTTTTCTCTGAGGCCAGAATTTCTTTTCAGTGTGGGGAAATAGCCCTGGGTTAGTTCAGTAGAAGCTGGAAGCAGAACTCTCCTCAAAGGAGTTAATTCAGGCTGTCCAGCTAAGCTGGCTCTACTGTTTGGTGAACTCATCTCTGATCCTACGTGGTTTCCTCCACGGCTGTCTTCAAGTCTTGTTCACTTCTGCCAGAACTTGCCATACTTGGAGAAAAGAGGGAATTCGGTAGGTTTGTATTCTATTTGACCCCAGGGTTTGTGTTTCTGTTCCTCAGTGAAGAGGGAAAAAATCCGTGATGCTTTTAAACGTACAAACCAAATAACTTGTCATAATGATGTTGTCAAAATATGAGCTATTCACCCAAAATAACGTCATCACTGTTTATTTGTTGTTTGCTTTACTTGTCTCACTGAGATGTTTCTGTAGGAAGATTTGAGGGGTGTTTTCTTAGCTAATGGGAATGGCTGCAAAAACGTTTTACAGCTCTCCCGAGGGTATTTTCACTGCAGAGTGAGGGTCTGAATCTGAATAAAGATTCATTGTTTTGAGGTTCTGAACAGACGTGTCCAGAGGACTCTGCTGTATGTGGCTCCTTGATTCTACTGTCCTCTACTTTCCTCATTGATAGCAGAGAAAATTCTTCAATTTTCTGTAAGATACAGCAAATTCAACAGCTGTAACAGTATCTTGCTTCAAGTTTTCTCCAGGAAAACTAAATGTTTAGGGGTTTATGGTACTTTAACCAAACCTTCTACATGGAGAACTCCTTCCTTTCCTGTACCACCCTAGGTATTTTGCTATATATTTATGTTGCAATTCCTTTAATGCAAGTAATGTCTTTTTATTAGTATAAATAATAGTACTTATTTATTGGATCAACATGCAGAGCTAGGTATATGAGGAAAGAGAAAATGATTTTTAAATATTAAATAACTATTACCTTCACATTTTTGTTGTCTAGAATTATATCCCTAGCTTTAAGCCAACATTATTCAATTGGAGAATAAAAATTGCCATCTATATGACTAAGCAGCAAATCACAAGCACAGAGTGGTTTCTTCTCAAATGGCTCATAAACTGCAATTAGTTACCAGGAAATAATTCATAGTACCATTAAATAGTGAAAAAACAGATAAATTCCGAGTTTTATTTTTTAATTTTAAAGTAATGGAAATGGAAGAGATGAAGTTTTTCTAGAGAAACATTCATAGTGCACTGCTAGCCTAATTCAGTGTTCTGAAGGCAGCTTAACTTCTAGCTGATATGTTCAAGAGGAAAGTTTTAATATGACAGAATGAATGCTCACTAGAGGCTATGTTGATATGTCAATTTTTGCTGTAATATAAAAAGCTCTGGATTTTTGAACTATAATTTCCACCCCCCTGCAGTGTTTCAAGTCATGAAAAATAGTGTTTTTAGGAAAACCAATCTCCCACCTGCAGAGCAGGACAGATTTTGAGTAATAGTTAAACAGCTGTAAGCTGCAAATCAGCATTAATCTTGAGCAGTATTGCTAAGGCTGCTGTCAGACTCCTTTTTTGTTAATTGACATGTTACTTGTATTACAGAGAATTTTTTTTCTTCTAGAAAAGTGGTTATTGCTGGCAGAAATATCTGGATTTTTTGGAATTCTGTTCTCATTACTCCTAGGAGTGACAAGAGCAATAGATGCCCATTTATGCCAAATCAGCAAAATTTTAAGGGTTTCCCTGAGCAGGAGAACTAATGCAGTGTTTTAAAATTATCTTTAAGTTATGTTGATTTCTTTTGCACAAATATTATGGGAAGCTTCTACTACATTATCAGTACAACTTGTTTTGTGTAGCAAGTAAAAAGAACATCTTATATTTCACATCATGATTAGTGGAATTAGAGCTCTGAGTTGACCAGATCCATCTCATTTCTGTTAATCTCTAGCTGGTGTACTTGAAGCTGCATAAAGAGAAGGTATGGAGTTGTTCTGAATCTAAAATAATGCACAAATAATTCATCTCCTAGAATTCCCTGCTTGGAAAGAAGTAAAATATAAACATCATTATTTATTACAGCATGTTTTGGTTACAGTCTGCAAGTAACAGCTATAGGAAAAGATTACAGAGGATAATAGATGTTTTAAATAACAGTAATTGATGAAATGCTTATATAAGCACAGTACTTGAAACATTTCCAAAATTGCAAAGATTTTTCTATGAAGCGTAAATTCTTACTTTTACTATTCATCAGTTTTTAGAGAAGAATGATTTTATCCTAGAGTCTCGATAGAATGTTCTAATTCTTTCTCTGAGGAAAGATTGAGTTTATAGAAATTTGGTTGAGTATATTATGTTTTGATGTTCTGGATATACTTTTTCTGAAGACTGTGAGACAGTGGTCTCTGCCCTACAGGAGAGAGCACTGTGTGTGGGATTAATCAAGGAAGACACTCTAAATAATGCTTTCTGAGTGGCTTTAAAAACCACTTGTATTAATTCACTTATACTATTAGCACATTTTTGAATAGTAATGTTAAGTATATTATAAATTACATAATAAAAATATTGTGCAATTTTGTATATTAGACTACAAATAATTATATTTTTTATTCAATTGCAATCATTATTTACAATTATATATTTATAATAATACGTGCAAAAATGGACATGATAGTAAGATTATACAGGTATAAAAGGGTCCTGAAATGGGCTGGGCAATTTGTTTCAGAAGCTGTGAAATGTTCTTGTAGCAGATAGTTTAGATTGGCTTCTGGTTAATGGGGGAACTAAGAAACTTAGTTGAAAGCACAAGATTAAAACAAAATTTGTAAGATAGAGTTCACTTTTTTTAAGGAGAAAATGTACTGGAGAAAGAGAAAAACACATTTCAGAGAAACAGACTTCCACAAATTCAGAGAATTGCTATGTAGGATTTCTTGGGAAGATAAGCCAAGGGATAAAAGCCTGAAGCTCCTGAGGGGGATATAATTTGCTTTTGTACATGTTATACAATGTGGAGGTGAAATAGAAATGATAGAAACAGACCATAATGGCTGTATCAGGAGCTCGTCAGTGACTTGAAGACCAAATAGAAATAATACAAAATGGGGTGGAAAGTGTGTAGGTAAGGGTGAATGCAAAGAATAGAACGGATCTGTATGGATAAAATTGGTTAGGAATTTCTATTAAGAAGGGATACACAAGGCAACAGGGCTAGAACTAGAAGGAAAGAAAGGAAGTATATTTCCTCTGCTAAACAGAAAAAGTATGAATTCTGTGATTCAGGGAAGACAAAAGTGTCCAATATCTTTTACTGCAAAAATTTTTAGTGCCTCAGTATTTAAGAAGGTTCATGCTAACAAGGAAATATTGACCTAAACTTCTAAAGCCAATGTTTAGGGAGACTTCAGGGCTAAACGTTCAAGTTGGCAGCATCTGATTAAATTCTGCTTTCAATACTTTTAAAGCAAAAGGGAGCTGAAGTCACTTTTGAACTCTTTTATATTTATCTTTTTGGATGAATGCAGTCGCCTGCTCTGCAGAAATGTCAGTGGAACTTGTCCTGGTTGATCTGGTCTCTTCACACCAGGTAATAATCACTTTCCCCAGCTCGGAGTGAAGGCCTGATTTAGTGATTTTTCATATGGAGGTTTTCAAATACATCCTTCCAGTCTGTCTTTGGACATCCTCCTAGATTAAAGGTAGTTCAGGGAGTTTTGATTAAGTCCTAAATCTGCTTATGAGGAACAGGGGTTAATTTGTGATTAATAAGACTGCACTTGCCTCCCTCCTGCTTTCTAGCTAATGATGTTTGCTATGCTGCCTGGCTACCTTCTGGAAATGCATTTGGATTTTTTTGATAGTACAGCTACTAGATAACCTTTTCTCTTTACCTTTCTCTGTTTTGCTTGGATTTTTTTCAATTGCTGTTTATTAAGAAGTAGAAGTATTTCTTCTAGCAATGAGCAACATTGCAACTGTGTTAAGATTTTTACATTAAAGTGAACTGGGGGAGAAGTAAAATGAAGTATCCAAATTTATAATGAGGACAGATGCAGGAACCTTCAGGTGAAGATGAGTAAATTCATTGACTCTTAAAACAATAAATCAAAGTATCAACTAGAGCAGAATCTTGTTTTTATGTAAAAGTGTCCTTTTACATGAGGACTCCACCTTTGCACAGGAAAGGTGAAGATGAATTGGAAATTATTTGTAAAACTCAGGAGTGAGACAGAAAGTGGAATATAGACAAACCACTTTTTTAAGATGTGTGTAGATATAAGATTAGAAACAAAGGAGGAGGATGCAATGTCTAAGGGTAGGGTCTGAAAGACAAAAGAGCAGGGGGTACAAATAAGCACGTCCTCAGCTCCTGCTGATGCTTGTTATTGTAAACTGGATGTACCCGTGAGTCTCTAACTGCATCCCAGCAGAATCTCATCATGTTAGCACAGCTGAAGGGCTATAGTAAGTAAAAGTTGAGAGAAGGAACTGGGCTAAAAAGGGTGAAAACAGGAGTGTACCTTGCAGCTTATGGGGAACCTATCTACAGTGAGCTATTCTCTTTACAATCCACTTTTTGCTGAGGTTTTATATTATTTATGCTAGGTGTGTGTGCCTATTACTTATTTTTTGCATAAATGTTAGCTGACATATATCTGGTTTACTAAGCTGTGGGAATGGTTGGACCAATGCAGTGAATTTTTTTTTTGTATTGAGGGTTAACTCTCTTTAAATTACTTTAAAGAAATGGAATAACTCACTTAAAGTTGTTCTTTTGATTGATTTTAAAGACAAGGCTAAGTGTAAATGAGGAACATATCACTACCCACTCTTTCCAGTACAATCTTACTACATATCTAACACACATACTTTCTCCCTGAACTAAAACACATAAAAAGAGTGGTTTTTATATTATCTTCTTGTTGCTAAGAGTTTTGCATCTTTTTGTTGCTAAGGAAATTCATATAAGACATCCAAGTGGAAAGGGGTGTAAATGGTCAGAATATTTTGGTGTACGTCAGTTGCTGGAATGAGGTTATTAGAACGAGAGTGGATATTTCTGCCACTAACAGACCACAAGTCTGCTCTTACTGATCTCTGTATCATAAAAACAGGCTAGATGGAGAAAAAACTCTTGAAGCTATGTAAAGGCACTTACAGGGGGTAATACATAACACTTACAAAGGTTTACCTGTTTCTACTGATAGCTGGTGAAAACAACAACAAAAAGGCTGAGAAACAAGTTCTGGATACATATTTTTCAAGATTTTCATTGAATCTGTGGAAAAGCAGAAACAATGTATGCATGCCTATTTGGAGAGTATATGAAGCACTACAAACTGTTTCAACGTTTTCCTTGTGCTGTGACAAGAAAAATCTTTGGAGACTCCCATCTGTTAAATCTATTCAGGAGCAACAACCTAATTTTTAACCAGATCTTAAAGCATAACAGTAAAAGCTCTACTTCTTGGCATGTCCCACTTCCTTTCTAGTCATATTTAAATGGTTTGGATCTTAAATATTACTAATGAAAACTCCACAGAGGAGGATTTACTGAAATTTATTATTATTTTTCATTTGATTTGTGTTTCTGAAATCTGTATACTTTATTTAGATTCAATGAAACCAGCAAAGGATGTCTACTAAGTTCCTCATTCACTTAATATTCTGCTTTAGACCTAGAATTCAAGCTGCCAAAGACTCAGAAACTTTAAATGCTTTTAAGCTTAATTGTATTTAGATTTAAAAATAGTAACTAAGGGCTGTGTCAGATAATTCCGATTCTCCAGAAATGTGCTGCACGTGTCTGAATTCAGTTTGCTGGGATTGTCCCTGGCAATAGTAAGAGTTGTGCTGTTATACTGCATCTTATAAGTCCTTATTGTTTGTACTAAAATCTTACTGAAGTTTCAAGTGTAGGTGATTGAATGTGAGGAGCACTGTGTCACCTATCTGAATATCTCACAGTATTATATTTTTTGCTTAAAACCTCCTGCATGTTGCATGATTATTGACCTTAATCCATTGTTCATAGTAACCATATTAAAATGAAGCTTGTGCTTTCAGAGCAAATTTCCACTTTACTGAACAACAGGTAATCTGGCATATTTGTGAATAAAGCAGGAATTTCCTGCAAATTGACTTTGTAATTCTCATGTGGTATTTAATAAAAGTCAACAAACACCCCAACTCCTTCCTTAAAAATAAACCTGGTTCCTATCTCCCGCCTGCCCCATTCAATACCCAAAGCTGGTGTGGTACTACTTATAAGTTGGGTTGGTATTTATTCAGTGAATGCAAATTTGGAAAAAATGTGTGGGATGAAAATGTTTGCTTTTTTTCTCTTTGCATTTGTATAGAGTCATTTTTTTCTTCTTTCAGACCGATATTTTATTTTGTGTTTACTTTATATCTTACTCTTAGTAAGATTTTTAGCATTATGTGTGTTTAAATAAGGGTATTTGCCCAAAAAAGATTATTTTCAGGAGAGACCAAGAAAAGCAAAATAAAGCTAAAATGAAAATGTCTTTAAGGAAACAATCTTTGAGATAGAGGGTAAGTCCCAGTGAGATCTTGGAAATGCTACTTGATACTGAGAGAACCTGATCAGAAGTTAATGCATAGTAGAAAATTAACTCTTCCCTTGAGGCAACCGATGGAATGGGGAATTTCAGAGCCATGCAGTACCTCTATAAACATAGTAGGTGTTTTTAAGGGTGCTACTACAAGAGCGGTTGCTGCATTCCCCTGAGAAATCATTAATTGGCTAATGAGTCTGACAGAGGTTTTCCACATGTTGTGTTTCTGCTGTGTTTCCAAAATGCACCCATGAGGTAAGGGCTGCTCATCTGTTGCCAGTGAGCCTCAGGGTCACCTTCAGGCAGTGCATTTGTAAGGGCAGGTAGAAACCCTACAATTCAGAAAGAAAAACAAAGCCCTTTATGATGACTTACTTTAAATTGTTCAGATGTTATAGAAACACTCCTAGAGTAGGGCTAAGATGACTCCATAAAGGTCCTCTAGTAGGATTTCAATAAAAATTATTTCTTAGAAGAATTTTCTCCAGTCCTTCAGCGTGAAAAAGAATTTGTACGTCCGGGATCTAGAACACTTCCTGTTCTTTCACAGCACCACTCACAGTGGAAGGTGGTTCTGCAGAGTGAATGGGAACCCACATGTTACTGCAGAATTCTGTGCAAAACGTTTGGTGGTGGTTTCAGACCACCTTAATTTTATTTGTGATCAGCTGCGACAATGTTAACGTTACTTGACTTGCTGTTCACTATTGCCTTAGCTGTGGTGTGCAAGTGTTCCATGCAGACCGCTTACAGTGAATTCTGAATCTTCTTTTTTTCATGTTATTTCTGGAATTTTTAAAACCAGAAGTAATATGGAAATTTGTGTTTCTTGGCATGTAAAAACTTTGTGTCAGACCAAACCCAAAATATAAAATAAAAAGAGATATTTGAATGGACATTTTAATCCTTTGATTCCTAAGGCAAGCTGCTCAGGGTGAAAGCATCAGAAATGAGAAGGTCATTTTAAATGAAAATGTTTGGTTTCTGCAAACACTAGGAGTTATTTTTTTTTTATAGCTCTTGAAAGTCAAGACCCCTTGTGAAGTGGCTTACTTTGGGAATTTGATTGAAATCAAACCTGCAGGGAAAACCTAAGGGTCCTAAGCTGACAAGAAGTAAGTGAAACCAACTCCTGAACATCCAGATGCAGAACAGAATGTGTTTTTCTTACTTTTAACAAGGTGGTATGTTAAAATTCTTCCCTATGAGTAGTGAGAGGAGCTGAAAATTAACTTAAACCTGGGTGCAGGTCTGTAAATTCTGGCAATGCAAGTTGTATTTTTAATGTTGTCTATAAATTTTCTTACTCTATTGCCTGAACAATGCTGGGCCTTTGATTGTCAAAGGGTTATTCTCTGGTGAAAAAAATTAAATTACAGGAAATTACTTACTTGTGTTGACTATCATACAGGTGCCTGAATGGTCCATTGGGTTTTTAAAACTTATTTTAGAGTTTCTAGGTGCCAAAAAAATTTGTTTTTAAAAGCTATGCTTTCTAATTCTAGAATATTATATATAGACTATAATCTTGCAAGTTACATCACAACATGAGTTTTGATAGTATATATATATTCTTTGTATAAATCTTTCTATTTTTTCTAGGGGTTGTTTTGTTTTCAGTGATTTCTGCTTGTCTTCACATACTGAGCTTGTATAATTTCAGTGTGTTATCTTTCTCTGCTCTTGTTTCCAGACTTAAAAAAAAAAAAGCAACCTCCCCAGTTGATGTTGCTAATTAGAAATCCTGATTTTCACGTGACAAGGGAGAAACTATAAATCAGAACAAGAATACAGACTTGCTGCAGGAGAAGAGAAGATATTGGCAGGTCCACCACCAAACCTGGTTTGGTTTGGGGTGTCCCCTGAAACAGGGATGTGTTCAGTACAACTGGGACGTGCCCCGAAAGGGGGAGAACTATTCTGGGGAGGAGAGCTGCCTGTGGGGTGATGGTGCGAAGCTGAGGGAGGTGGCAGAGGGAAGAGGCAGCTTCCCACTCTGTACCTCATGGGCTCTTCTAAGCCAGAGATTTCCTCACTCCTATTTCCCATGTAGGAGAGGAGAGTTCTAGGAGACAGAGGAAATGGGATTGTGGTAGGAGTCATCCTGTGCTGGGTTAATCTGGTGAGACTGAGCCCCTTGTCCTCGGAGAGAGAGAGGGTGGCATGAAACAAAATGAATCCCCCAGCCACCAAAAGTCTTATGTTTCTGTACAGATCAAACCTATTGAGGGAATTTTTCAGGATTCAGTAGTTTACTGATGGAATTATTTATTTAGAGAGCTACATTTTCCAGCTTTTATCCTAGCTTGTGACATGAAATACCATAAGCTCTTGTGAACTGGGGGATAGCAGGAACAGAAGTCTCACCAGACCCATCAGAGTAACTTTTTTAGTCTGAGTTTTGATCTAGAAATAAATTTGGTAAATGTAGTAATAAATCTTCAGTTCATTATAATGTCTAAGCATTGCACTTAATATGGCACAACCACTTAAACAAAGATGAGACGTAACTTTGTAAGCTGAAACAGCTAAATATAAAAAATTAACTGCCAGCTTTATTTCAGATAGTGTGCTAATTTATTAATTTCAGTGGAAAACTAAAGCTGCCACTTCTTAGTCTAATGGCTATGTTTATCAGTAAACATATATTAATAAAGTAAATTGGATATATCACCACTTTCCAACTTTCTCTGAAAGAAGTACTGCTTAGATTCTATCCTCTCAACCTGTCTCATATGAATTCTTTCTGCGAGGGTCTTAATTGGATTTCTTTGTTACAGTTTGTGCTGGGTCCATGCCAACTTTGTGCTGCATCCTAGCTGTAGTTTCCATTAGCCAAGGGAAGAAGTGAAAGGGTACTGAATGAATGAAGGCTATGATCTGTTGGTACAGAATCAGGCTTCTGTGCTTGTGATAAGAATTATCACCCCATAGCTTTTAACTGATCTTTAATTTTTAAAAAGTTTTTTTTTTCCCTGGAAATCTGTAGCAGCTTCTGGGATTGAAAACTGTCAATTATCTTCTACTCCTGCTCCTTCTAAGATGGTTCCCCTTATTGTCATCACTCTGATTTGTAAGTGGAATAGAAATTCCTCTGTTAGGGTGCAGTTGCGTCGGCTGCGCTGTTTGGTTAGTGGTAGTGCAAGAGTGTCGGGATGAGAGAATCATCCAAGAAAAACAACCAAACCCCAGAACAACAATGATGGGAACTTTAGCTGCTCTTATTTGGTTGGTTTTTTTGATTTTGTAAGTGGCAACTTCAAAAATCCGTTTGCATTCAGCTCTGAGTGCATTAGCAGCCCTGCCCTGGCTGCGTGGGTGCGGTCGAGCAGACACCCTCGAGTCTCTGCAGGGTGCGTTTGCAAGGCACACGGTTCAAATCAGTAGAGAGGCTGCCAGGAATCTGGCAAGATACGGATGTGTTATTTTGCTGGCATTAACATCACATGAATGACAGGTTGTAAAGTGATGTCATTCTTAAAGGAGTTTGTGCTTCTCCAGTTAGGGAGAGGTAGGGAGTCTCCACAAGCCTCCTGTGCTGAAGGATGAAGAATGTGCTGTATGAATTCTTGCTTTCATTCAGGGCAGCCTACTTTCACAAAAAGTTAATTACTTCTGCAAGGCCAAGATACTCAACAATTGAATCCACACTTCAACTGTGGATGTCTTTGGGTTCTGGAGTAGTTGGAGCTCAGTGCTGACTTTATCTGGTACATAAAGTTATAACTAGTCAGATCAATGCATTTTCACTTTTGAGACGTATAATGTGCTGCTTAAATTGATGTTGTATTTTCACTTGTCAGAAACTTTTGCTTCAACTATCTTGATTTTGCTGTGACAAATCACTCTTATAAGTAGAAATAATGAACTTGTCTGGTAGGTCTCAAATAAATGAGCATTAAGTGTAAATATTTTGTATTGCTAAATAAAAGAAGATAGGTGTTTATATTTTAGTCACGTTGCTTTACATCCATTATACTATGCTGCTGTAATTTACTTATAGTTGTACATTATGCCAGTTCAGTGTGTTTTTATTTTTGTATGTAAGCTTAGTCTGTCAACAAAATTATAGGAGAATGAATGATACCTTTAAACATAACTGTGCTTGGTTTTGTTTCTGTCATCTCCTAGCTTCCTTTCCTCAAACTTTGGACTGCCTAAAGTAGTGCTCTCTAGGGGCAGAACTCCTTTTTAACATCCACTTTTAGAAGTGAGCTATATTTTTATTGCTCTGAGCTAACAGAGAAGCACAGTTCCCCTAGAGGCTGTTCCAAGCAACTTTGTAAGAAAAGAGACAGAAATATTTCAGGAAGCAGATTATCCCTGACAAATATATACAGCTGTCTAATAGAGCAACCTCCTCAGACCCATCCATGTCACAGGATTTTTTTGGTCTCTCTAATCTTCTTACTTTTACAGAATCCAGTTTTGTATTCCATTAGTATGCATGTGTATGTTCTAATAGTCTATAAAAATGCTGCATGACCTACTTACTGAGGACCTGGTTTTACATCCTATTAGTGGGCATGTATTTTCACAGTAACAGACTTTTAAAAACACTGTGTGACCTATTTATTCTGCTTCACTGGTAACTCCAGATGTAGTGTGTATATACATCTCCTTTCCTATTGTTTAGGAAAACACGAGAAAACCTTCCAGTGTTGTACGAGAGTTCTGTGCTGTTTGAACTGCTTAGACACTAGTATGATGCTTGAAAGCACTTGCAATGTAAGAAAACGGAATGTAGATAAAGCAACCTGTACTTAGAGAAGGATTAATATTGCAATGTATCCTGACCTATTTTTAAAGGAATCCTCATTTTACTGATTTATGATTCCCTGCTGAACTCACTCATGCTTTACTTGATCTGGTTTTCTCTGAGATTTACTCAAGATGTTGAACAAAAAGGAGTTCCTATAAATGAAGAAAGTATCTTTTTTTTTTTTTAAATCCTAGGTGTAATTCCTAAATATTGTTTACCACTTTTTTTTGTTTGTAACCTGCCATCTGCCTGTCATTTTTTATGCTTTATTTTCCATGAAACCCTTGATTTTTATAGACTTCCATCAAAATTCTTCCTTAATCTTGACTGAGGAGCCTTTGAGTCTAATATGAAACTATTTAACATCTTTGTTCATTTTTGTCAGCCTGCTCTGTACTTTCTATTGTTCTATTCTATTCTTTTTGAGGGCAGGGAGACCCAAAGTTGGTGGTGTTTAAGATGAGTCTGCCATGAAGTGCATAATGCTGTTCTGGCCTTTGTTTCTTTCTTAGCACTGCCTAAGATTCAATTTACTCTTTTTTGTCTGCCAGTGTGTAGTAATCTTGATGGCTTCATGAAATTAACTATTATAGCCCTGGATCTGAAATCCATCTGAGAGTTTATCATATATATAAGTGACTACTTTCCTATTTGTATGATGGAATGTTACTTGATTGTAGCCTGATCTGCCATGGCAAGTACTTTGTCAGATCTCTTGCTTTTTTGCCCCATAGGTTTTCAAGGAGGTGGTGTCTTGTGGTACAGTGCCATCCTTGGAGGGTCCCCGAGGTGCCATGCATTTAGATGCTCTCTGCAGAGGTCCATCTGCTCTCAGACATGCCCCTGGAGTGTTTTACATCCTGAATCAGAAGCATATGGTAGTGGTTTTATAATATCCCTCTCTTTGTGTGGTGAGGAGATTATGCACTGGATGAGGTAGGGGACTTGAATACTTGAAGTTAACCCTTGGAGTTCTCAGCTGTTTGTGGGTATGGTTATGCTAGCAGGATCTGAGCTCCTTACACCCACAGAGTGTCTGGTCCTGAACGATTTGCTCATTGTCCTTCCCTAAATGCACCCAATAGTAACCGGTTTACAGCCCCAGTCCTACTCAGGTGAGTCCCAGAATTCAAACAGAAATAGAGATTCTGGTGCCAAGAATAAATGTGTATAGCATGGGAGAGGAAGACAATGATGTAGTTCAAAGGATTTATAAAAACATGTGAACACTAGCAAGCGAGGGGATTGTAGTCCTCTGGGAGTATTAAAGTGTCATTGGTGTGAAGTTAATCCATGGAACTAATTGTATTTAATTTGGGGGTTTTACATTGTAGTTCTGAGGCTGAAGTAATTGCACGGAGGAATTGCACAAAAACCTATAAACAGGTTGCTTTATTGTACCTCATCCACATGTAAATACTTCCCCTCCTGTTATAGTAAAAGGGCTTATTTACTTTAAACATTATACCTAGGTTCATTAATTTCAGAATCGGAATTTTTAGTGTAGCAGGAAAAGTTCTATCAACAGAGTGGCATTGTAAGATGAATATTGTAGCTAACTCCTGATGCATTGTTAATACATTTCATCTGCAGTTAATCACCTCACACTAGGAGGGAATGGTACCATAATAAATAGTTTTTCTACTAACATTGTGACCTACAAAGCTAATGTTTAGAAGGTGGCCATTTTGTCTTGACTTTTCCGTTTGGAAACTCAAAGTGTATAGAACTCAGTAACTGGTTTAATTTGGAAGTTCTACATTAAGGTCTTGATGAAGTTCATTTACTGTGCATCAATAAAAAGAATGGGAAAATGCTTAGCAGCTGCTGCCTGCTGAACTCCTCTTTTAGTCTGGCAAAACATAGTGCAGCTTCCCTCTTGTTACCTACAAATCATTCAAAGTACTGAACATTATATGACACAGACAAATGGATTTGTGACTTGGAAAGACACAAGATCAGTTTTCAGTTTGAAAAGGCACATTAGGTGAGGTAATTGATCCATTTAACATGTGGCAACATGAGAAATACATTTGGTTCCCCGAAATGATTAGGTATATGTGATGTTACTAGTTTTAGCTTCCAAGTACTTGGAAATGTTTCTGCACTGAGTTCAGTCTTGGGAGACAGATGCTGTTTTACACAGGGGGAATAAATTGAAGATGGGAGTAAGCTCTTTACTTGTCACATAGAAACATGACTGCTCAGAATCGGGTATTTGATTATTCTACAGTAATACAAACAAGTGTATAAGGTAAAATGTAAATTGGGATGGTTTTGCTTTTAGCCTTTATTGCCTGTATTTAAGCTCCATCACTCCAGCTGGAGAACTTGGAGTATCCCTAATCTTGAATTGTCTATTGCTTTCAATTGCTAATTGCTAATAAATTTTAATATTACATTTATTACATTTATCTTTTATTTTCAGAACTGGTTCCTTCTCTGATGTGAAGCTTTTCTAAATGACATATCATTTTCCATAATATTAGCTGCTGACTAATTATAGTTTATGATGTCTAGGACTGAAAAGTCAAATTCTGTTGCAGAAAATGTGATTACAGAATGATTTAAAGTAATGGAGGCTCTATAAAACATATATGCATCAACATTGCTTATTGGAAAAATGACCTGTTTAGCTTTAAGAATCACTGCATATAGGTTTCAGCAGAATGGTCGATCAAGGTTTTGGTATTTCACTTGGTTCATGCTGGAGTCCAAGGCATGCCTCTGGCAGCCCTGGCAGGTCAGGGAGCCCCGGAGCCCCTGCGAGGGGGTCCCAGACCCTGGCCAGAAGCCAAGGATGGAGGTGGTTTTGATCTTAGTCCATGGGAGAAATTACCAACACTGCGAGAAACATTGCAAAACATGAGAGTTTGAAATAAGTAGTGGTTTAGTGTGTTGCAAGGTAAAAAAGTAGATTTTAGGGTTTTTAGACTAAAGATAAAAGACTTAAGATGGAGGATTTTGGGTGTTACCCTGCCTTTCTTCTTCTTCTCCATCTTCTCTGGTGGTGGTGGCACTAAATGATTGGTAAAATGAAAAAGAGGTAGAAATTACGTGTCTAGAATAGGTGCAAACTAATTGGTATAAAATGGTAAATAATAAATACGTTGTGAAGAATGGTTGAATCATGGAAAGGGTACGAAAGGGATGGGACAGCCCAGGACTGGGCAGTTCCCGCTCGGACACGGCTGGCATCAGACTTGTGGCCGGAGCTGAGAGCTGGCTGGAGATAAGAAGAAATAAACAACTTAAAGCAACATCTGCAGGTGTTTCTCATCTGTTCGGGCTCGAAGGTAAAGCTTCACAGAGGCGAGAGAGATAAAGAACCTGGACTTGTGCAGAGTACAAAACTCCCACAGGTTCATGAATATTTGTGAATTTTTCTTAGCTACTTTTAATGATCCATATTGTGCATTACATAAGTCTGTTTATTGTTACCAAAAATTAGTTACTGCTTTCGTAATATAAATCAAGGAGTAACATCCTATTTTAAAATAAAAGTTGATTTTTAAAGATTTCTAAGACAAATATTTTTATAAAGGACAAATTGAAAGCTTAATTCTTGCCATTTATATTGGTGATCAAAGCAATGAATGTCTGTCTCCTGGGATCAGGTCTTTCAAGTAAGAAATAATAACAATTAATTTCCGTTACACTGACGTAATTTGCAATTGTAGGAAAAACCTGTTGCACTAGTTGATCAAAAGAGATTATTGTAGAGAGTGGCTGGCAGAGGAGGCAACTCTGAAACAAATGCTACTGAAAGGAGGCTTATAAGTGAGTCAACTTTGAGGCTAGAGTTAAAGCACAAAACAATGGCATAGTTACCCAGCTGTTCATATTGCTTTCTGTTATAGACTATGCAATACGTAATAAGAAATAACAAGTCTTTCCATGTTCTGTGCCCTTTTCTGCACCTCCCCACACACTGGTACTTTTTTCAGCTTGCAATATGGGTCTTTCCCAAAAGATGGATCTACTGTACTACTAAAAGTGATAGCTATTAATCTCATTTAACAAAACCCCTTGATATTATAGGAGTTTGTCAGAGTGGTAGGGTCACTGCAGTTACTTGTTTAATGTTTATTTTATTTCTGATCTTGACTGAAGGTGATTCTGTATAACTCTGCAGCATAAATAAAGTAAAACTGCATGATATCAGACTGCCATTTCAACTCATGAAAAGCTGGGCAGTTCTAGAGAATTTTAAGCACCTAAATACATGAACCAAAAATTAACTGCCATGACTCAATTGCACTAAAATTTCAGCGTGTCTTTTGACAGGGATTTATATTTCATTCCCTAAAACAAAGCAACGAGATTTAAAAAACACATCTGAAATAACTGAAATAAATATTCCACTTTATTTATTATAGCAGGTCTTGAGGACCTCTGGCTAGCCAAAGGGTTTTAAGAAGAGGAAAAGCAATCTGAAATTTTATTAATCATTCAAGAAGAGTGCAGAGGATGGGATTTTTTGGAATAAGAATTCAAAGGGCATGCCTACGATAGAGTTTTAATTTGGATGGGTTATACTTCAGAAATTAATCTCCTGATCATCTCAAACTACAATTCTTTGCTGTACATCATTAAATGGAACATGAAACTTTCATAATTTTAGATGACGGTTCATGGGACTAAATTACTGTTGTGGCTTTACCCCAGCTGGCAACTAAGCCCCAGGCACTGATCACTCAGTCCCCCACCAGTGGGACTGGGAGAGAGAACTGAAGATTAAAAGTTAGAAAACTCATGGGTTGAGATAATTTAGTAGAAAGTGGAAAAGCTGTGCACACAAGGAAAGAAAAACAGGGAATTAATTCACTGCTTCTCAGGGGCGGGCAGGTGTTCAGCCCTCCCCAGGAGGGCAGGGCCCCGTCACACGCAGTGGTGACTTGGGAATACAAATGGCACCGCTCCGAATGTCCGCCCCTTCCTTCCTTCCCCCCCTTCATATGCTGGATGTGATGTCTCATGGTCTGGAACATCCCTGTGGTCAGGTGGGGTCACCTGTCCTGGCTGTGTCTGCTCCCAAGCTCCTGTGCTCCTCCGCCCTGCCCAGCGTGGCCCTGTGAAACTCAGGGAAGGCTCCGTGTGAGCCCCGCTGAGCAAGGACAAAAACATCTCTGTGCTATCACCACTGTGCAGCACAGATCCAAAGCACAGCCCTATACCAGCCACTGGGAAGAAAGTTAACTATACCCCAGTCAAAACCAGCACAACTACAAAGTAAAATCCTAGGAAGAGTGTATTTTGTGGGACCTTAGTGGCTATGGGTTTACTCTACAAATCTGCTGCTATCAGTCCTCGCTGCCTGGCCACACAGGCACAACCAAGGCTGGGGCTAAGGTTTCATCAAATCTGGTATCAAACTGAAATCATGATGTGTCATGAGGACTGTTTGCCACTCAGAGATGTTCTTCCACAGAAAAACTTGTATTAATGAAGAATGTTATTACGATAACATACCTCACAGGAGTCGGAGTAGATACCTATTGGCTGTTGTCAGATTTTATGAGGAAGGAGAAGGGCGTTTAACAATCGTGTGAGGAAGAACAAGTATTTTTAGGCTTCTTTGTGCTTTTCATGTAGCATATATATATAATGTGTGGCTCTCAGCAGAACCATTGGAAGCCACCTGAGATGCTATAATTTATTTTGCTGAAAATGTTTTTCTTGCATTATAGTCAACAGAGTTTTGCTCAATGTATGTGATCCCTGATGTCATCCAGTGTGCTTCAGAGTTGATAGGATTCAGTTTTCTCTGCTCTTTGAGTACAGTTGGACCCTTGGTATAACCATCTGTAAATATTTAAAATCTGACATTCATCCTTGGTGCAATCAAGGATGGACAGTAGGGATTAGACTAAATACTAAATAATACGGCCTGGTAAAGGTAAAAGCTGGCCAAGAGACACTGCAGTAAGTAACACTTCCCTTCTAGAGGAAGGTGAAGCATAAAAGCTGCTACGATTGCAGCAGATTCTGTTCTGTGATAAAGGTGGTAGGGTTCTGTTCTGTTAGAAAGATGAAATTAAGAGGACTACAGAATTTGTACCATTGATTTGTATCATATACTAATGTCATTAACATGAGTAACCTTGTTTTAATTTTAAATTAAACTCTAAACCTGTCCAGATTACCACTTTTCACTTAATTAAGCTTAGTGAATCTTAGTTCAAAGTTACAGCATTTTGTATTTGTAGTTAGGAAGCAAAATAGATATTTTTTTCCTTGAAACAAAGATACTGCAAAATCTGAAGATTGCTGAGGAGCCTAGAATGAATGTTAATAACAATTTCTTGAAGTTAATGCTTCACTCAGACTAGTAAGTGTTCATATTTGTATGAATATTTTATGAAGAAATAAATTAATAATTACTTTTTTTTGGGGGGGGGGGGGAGAATCGTTACTGTTAGTATAATTTGAGCCACATTCACTTTTGTTAATTTTTTTCTCCATTATGACTAGTGAGAGAACTTCTTCATACCCTTTCCCAGTAATATCTTGGGTATGGCTAGGAATATGACATAGAAAAAATATTCCATTAAAATATGTAACTGATGCAACTCAAGTATTTTGGGTTTTTTGTGTAGCTGAGATAAACTAATTTACTATTTTGATTCACCTCATGTGGGATTACATGATCTCTTCATTTAAAGAAGTAATTCTTTGTTTATGTAATTTCTTGAGAATGTCTGATTTTTTGGCCAGTACTGCTGACATTCCTACGCTTGAGAGCAATCAGATTAGAGAAGTGCTGGGAATATACCCCTAATTTGTCTGGTATTGGTTTAGATTAAGCCACTCTACCCAGTAGTTACTAAAACTCATCTCTTGCAAATCAGGAATGAGGGCATTTCAGAAATTAAAACTTCTTTAAGGTGAAGTGGTTCAAGTATAGATTTTAGCATGGTTTTGCAAATAGGAACTGTCACTTCTACCACCAACAGTGAGAGCCTTTTGGTATCTTATTTCACTGTTTACTGAAAATATAGAGATGTGTAAAATATCTTTATTGTATCATCTACAATCTCCTCCATCTGTGAGTGCACTGCCACAGCCTTGCTCTCCATCTGTCCCTGATTCTATCATATGGTTGGTTCAGTAAAACCTATGGTTGTTTTCTTTGGAAGAGTCTCAGACAGAAACTGACTGAACACAATTGAGTGAAATGTTTAAGCATGTTGCTGTTATTTTAATATTCCAAATGTTAGCTCTAGTGATTTAGATTTTAACAGTTCTAAGTCAAATCCTGAATATAAATTGAGTTTGGATTTTGTTTTCAGGGCTCTTAAAGCATTTTTTGTTTAATAATCTGTAAAAAGACAATAGATCATGCTTTGCATGCTTGAATGCTTTGAATCTAAACCATCTGGGAATACTAGTTAATAATTTTAACAATAGTGGGAATCCTGTGTTCAATAGCAAAGTATGACAAATAACAGATTTAATCATTATGTTTTACTTTAACCTGGTATTTCTGTAGATATGGGATTTTTATCCATGAAGGGAACTCTAATGTAGATGTGTCTAGAAAAACTGCAAACCTAGGGGTCACTTATTCATGAGGAATTCTGCACATGTTTCTAGTCTATCTCCTCATTTGACCTTGTTAGTTGTGTGTGTATTTCCACTGAAATACAGGATCACTGGGAACTGGGGGCTCATATAACACTCAAGTTAATAACAAATATTTATGGAAGTGAACATGAAAATGAATGAATTTAAAAAATCACATTCTGGGTTCTGTTGGCTCTGTAGCATTACTGTTTTTAGTGCACAGTTCTAATTGTCAGTGGAATATCTGGGAAGATAATTTTCCCCACCTCTTTCTTGATAATGTTTTTAAAGCTGTATAGGTTAGCATGCTGTTACACCTTTCAGTGCTGTCCTCTTTCTCTACTAGTTCCATAACACTGCAGGATGTTAAACATTTTTTAACAGGGGTGGAAAGTTAAAAACATGAATATATTCACTGATCACATGTCAGGGACCAATTTAGTCTACAGATTATTTTAGGGTACTGAACAGAGTTGCTTTTAAAATCTGAAATCCAATTAAGAAAGTTGTAGAGAGATAGAAATGTCTTGGATTTTCCCTTCTGGACTTGATGTAGAGTTATTTGACTAGAATTGGCATATCATGAAGAAATAGTTTTATGATTTTAAAGTTTTTAATAGAGACCATTATAATGTGCTGTTTGATATAATCAGATTAGCAAAATCCAGGAGATTTGTTCTGCCTCTGTGGTCACCTCTTTCCCCTGTGCCCTGTCCTTGTTAAAACAGCTCAGTGGCTCACTGTCTTCTTCAGTGGATGCCTGCCAAGGTTTCAGCTCAGCTACTGGCTGGTAATCTTGGTTATAAATATACACCCCCTCTTCAGACAAGCTTGTAATAAATGAGGGAAATTATTACTTCACACACATCTGAAATTTTATCATGGATGTTGTGTGTTAGGTATCTAGAAATATAAAATCCCACTTCGGAAAAACACATCTGAAGAGCTGCTCCATGCAGACCTTGTAAAAGTGCCCTTACTCTGCAAGCGGCTGGTGAGTAACTGCGGGTACTTGTGTGATGTGGGTGAATGTTTAGAGAGGTTGGCTGTCGTGTGTGCTGTGTTTGCAGCGAGTCTAGCACAACAAAGCCTCTGACTTGACCTGTAGGTGCTGTCTCTGTCAGCGCTGAGGAACAGGGGTGTGTAGGTGTCAACAGATGGTAGTTACAGGCAGTCTTCAAGGAGGATTTTTCCTTAGCCCGGGAGCATATGTTCAGTCTTGGGAAGACGTGCTGTGCTGCTGTAAGAGTTGGTTATGCAAGGCTCACTAGTGAGGCACGGTAGGAGAAGGGACTATGAGAGCAGCAGGAGAATTCACTCTCTACCCAGGGTTCTGATTAAATTCAATTCTTGAGGCAGAGCTGCTCTTTGAGCACTGCCCACTGCTACTGGGCTTGTTATTGAAGGAAGAGACCGCCCAGAGGCAATTTGGTAATTGCTGTGTCAAGCCTAGAACCGAGATCCTGCATAAATAGAATAAGTTACACTTAAATTATACTTGGAATTGACGTCACTGGATTCTCTTCTGTTAGGAAGCTGACTTGCAAGGCCACAGACATCTGCCATCATTCAGAAGGGCAGTGTCAGAATAAATGATGCTGTGGGAAGAAAGGGAAACAAGAAAAAGATATTTTTCAATGACCTTGTGTATGTTTTTTCATTCTAATGATCTGTTTGGCAAATTTGATGGGCTCTACTTCTATTAAGGAAGAAAGCAAAGAAAAAATAAGCAACAGAATATATGAGTGTTCTAGCAAGCAAATTTAATTTTCTCTTTGGTCATAGATACAGTATGGCTCGACAATACAGATAAATACAGCCCTTGGTTGAGAGGTATAGGTATCAGTGAAGGATGAAAACCTGTTCTGATGTTTAAAGTGCATGGAAATCCTGCTCTGTGTTTACCTGTACTTGTGCAGCATAATGATCCTCTTGTTAGTTCCTGAGAGAGGAACTGGATCAGAAAATTACCCTGGGAAGAAAGAAAGGTATTGCAGGAGAATGACAGGATGAGTGGATGAAGTGTGTGTGTATATATACATTCTTTTCTTTTTCTTCATTTATTTTGAGCAATAGTAGTTTATGAATTTTCCATGCACTTGTCTGCTTATTCAACCTTATGTCACATCCTTGTTTGTGCTAATACAGCAAACTAATTGAGGTTAAAAATAACCTCTATCTGGAGCACATACTTACAGGCAGAAAGCCACTGAGAAAAGAGTGAGAGCATCCAAATTTGTCTATCTTCTCAGGCTAAATTCCAAAGTTTTCAGAAGAATAAAGCTCAGGAATGAAAGCTTGGGAAGGTGGTAACAGGTCTATGGGGAGATGAAATAAATATTCACAGGTGCTGTGAGAGAAGAGTTTTGACCAGGAGCATCCTGTAATTCAGTACTGTGTGAATTGAGAGAAAAATATTGATTCATCAGTATTAATATGTTGAAAACAAAACCTTGGGTTTTTTTAAATGCGGCACAGTTCCTTTCACCTAAGCAATCTCTTTGGTGATGATTCCAGAGAGCCCCATTACAGGCAGCCATCAGTAGTAAATATTTCACAATCTGATAAAGGAGTATTTACTGAAGCTGATAGAGGCAATTGCTTCTCAATGACACTTTGGGTTGGTTTATTTTTAAATCATAGTCTTGGAAGTGCTATTTATATATTGCTTGTTTGAGTATAAATTATCTTGTTATACAGTTTAGTTGTATGAACAAATGAAATAATTTTGTGTGTGGTAGTTTGCACAAAGTTACACGTACAGCAATGATTAACTCTGCCTCTGCTGTGTTGCTACACTAAATATTGCTGTAGTTTTTCTTGAGTTATCAATACCCAGCTTTATGTTGTCTGTATCTAGAGCAGATATTGTAACATTGAATTGAATAGATTGCATAATAATTAATATGTAAGGTTCTGTTTATCAGAAATATTTAGTGTTATTCTTCCCTCTTTACTCTGGAAACAGACTTTGGAGAGGAGTTGGGATCAAGATGTTTCAGGATATTGAGGTTGCCTTTTTCTGTAGATGTTCATTGATGCTGTGTGGGGTCGGTGGGAAGAGTGCAGCATCCTTGCCGAGAAGCGTCCCTCAGCCACTCGGTGGGTGCAGCACAAGATGCTTGCAGGCACACTGACACACCCCTGTGCAGGCAGAGGCACACTGACACACCCCTGCAGGCACACTGACACACCCCTGTGCAGG
>VZRQ01002703.1:0-32107 GCA_013397975.1 Machaerirhynchus nigripectus | reverse complement strand
GCAGGCAGAGGCACACTGACACACCCCTGTGCAGGCACACTGACACACCTGTGCAGATGGAGGCACACTGACACACCCCTGCAGGTGGAGGCATGCTCACACACACACACACGCTCACACACACACGCTCACACACACACGCTCACACACACACGCTCACACACACACGCTCACACACACACGCTCACACACACACGCTCACACACACATGCACACACACACACATGAAAGCAGGATCGCTCTCCAGGGTAAAGGGGGTGTGCAAACCACCTGTGAAGGATTAATGTAATTCAGCAAGGTCTGATGGGGAGTTCACCATCACCTAAGGGCGACTTCAGACTTCTGAGCTGTCCCACCAGGGGACTTCCACCACTCTAGGGCCCTTTGCCTCATCGGTCACTCCTGCTGCAGGCTCAACCGCTGCAGCAATTTATTGTGGGGTTTGCAAGTTTCTTTTTTTCACATCTTTCCAGGAAGTATGTGAAGTTTGTCTGCATGTTTCCTCTTTTAAAATGCCAATTACTCAGATGAAATGCACTGTGTATAGGTGAGAAGAAGTTCAAACAAAGGTATATTTCAGAAGAAAAAAGAAAACTTCTTCTGCTTCTGACATATATATGCTCCCAGTGTACATACAGCACTTAAATAGTTATATACCACCCTTCTAATATTTCAACTCCTGTTTGTTTATATCATCACATTTGGATGCTCCAAAACGTGTTTATTTTTATAACAGCCAATATGCATGCAGGAGAAGTAAACCATGCAACTTGGGAATTGCTTATCAGCTGTATAATGAAGATGAATGGCATGCTAAATCTTATCTGATTATGCAAAAGTAGCTTTTTTTTTAGCAATGTCTTTGCTTTGCAGTTTGTCGAAGGCCAAGCATCATGAATCTGATTAATCATGTAAAATTAGATTGAAAGAAAGGATAAAAGAAAAAAAAGTGTTGCTGCATGTTCTGGGTCTTTACCAAGCAGGTGGCATTACCTGATGCTTAAAACCTTGGGTTTTTTGTGGGCAAAGTTTAATAATATCAAATGATGGTGAAATTCTTAAGTTGCAGTGAGCCTAATTAAGAAATGGTTCTATTAATGGGACTTCTAGATCAACTAATACAATCTCTAATGGCAAATATTCTCCAGGATTGGTTAGATCATAAATTGAATGATATAAAGTACAAACAAGAAGGATAGTTCTAAACTCATAGTCTTTGACTTCCCTGTGGGATCTAATTGTAAAGCAAATTTGTTGAGGTTATCTTTATTAATAGACTCCTGCATCCAGCTGAGTCTTTTATTTGCCTTGACTCAGAAGTTCAGGCCTTGGGACTGTATCTACCAAAATTCAGTTCTTGGTTTCTTGGGTTTGATTTTCTTTTTTTTTTTTGTTTTCCCTATGTGTGTGCTGTCTTATTTAGAGTTGGAAAATGCACAATAAAACTTCTTGCATAAGTTTTGATTGTTCTTGACATCTAAAACATTGTAATGAGAAATCTCAAAGGGCACAGGATGGCTCATCCTGCCATGTTCCTGAGCCACTGTTTCACCAAGGAGAATCACAAACCTTGGAAGACTTGCCAGTGTCTTTTCTTGCAAGATTTTCAGATTGATGCAGTTCAGAAATCCTCCTTCTGCAAATGAATGTTTGATTACCACAGCAAATTGGGTCTGTGGAGGATAAGGATTGTTTATTGTCACAGAAGTAAGTAACAAATTGTCTGTACTGTAAATGACTGGAGCTGCTTTTTAGGGCTTAAAAGAGAGAACTGTATCAGAAAGTGAGGGGAAACTGAGTCAGATGATATGAGTATGTCTTCTGTTCACCCCCAGACCTTCTGTGAAAATTAGGGCAATTACACAGCAATGAATGGTAATGAAAGCAAATTATGTTATTGTTCAGCACCGTAAAAACCCAAACCTAAGCACTGATTGTGTGCCAGAATACAGCTTGCTTTTTGTAGGGACTTTACGTGGCAACACAGCAATATTTTCTGCATATTGTCACCAGCACTACAGCTAACCTCCTCAATGGTGTCCAACTCCATCATCTCTGCATTATTACCTTGTTTATAACTGCACAGTGTTTCTACTGCACTGCAGAGAAGTGTGTCCTAATTTTCCTGAAATAGTGACTGCTTGAGGATAGGAAGCTAAGGCAGTGACTACACATTCAATTTCTGGTGGTTGATTGAATCTAAAAGCGTTGTGCAATATTTCAGGGCCGTTCTGAAGTGATATGGGACTGGTTATGAAAAGACAAGACTGGACTGTATGGGCTCACAATGGATCTGAGTGGCTCACAGAAAACAAGATGCCCACACTTTCTCTCCTCAATCACACAGTCCCTTCTTTTCCCAGCAAGGAGCTCCACAACAGCACTCACAGCGAAGCATTTGTAATGTGAAATCACAGTCTCAGAATGTGTTTTCATCTCGGGACTGAAATTCATTCTGTTTTCTAATGGGAAACTTCAGTGACACACAGGGAGACAATCAAGGACAGGTAGATGAAAAATGTCTTGAAATTGGTTCAATCAGATGAGGATCACTGCTTTGAAACCCATAGGAGACCCTTTCATCTTCAGGTGGTTTAATTACTTGAACTCAGGTTTCTATTGTCTTTCAAACTCTATTATTGTAGGCAGAATGTGACCATGGCCTCTGGCAGTAATTGGAGTGCCCCATGTTTTCATCTGAAGGGTGCACCCAGTTTGCCTGATGATAACCAGAAGTGTGAACAAGCTGGTTTTGGCTTAGCCCGTGGAGTTGTTCCCTGATGAAGGCGTTTACAGGGTCATGGGGAGTGACACTCTATCAGTGGCACGTTCAATAAGGAAGCAACGTCCCTTGAGTCTCTGGAAAGGTAAAGTTCCATTTGCACAGCACAGGGCAAGAGAGTACTTGTTCAAAATGCAGTAAACAGGACATGACTGAGAGATTTGCTGACAGGTGGCTGCTGAAGTCCAGGTTGGAAAGTCACCTTTGTCCTCTGACATCAGTGTGAAGTGGATACCATTCCCTGTTGCTTTGGACCAAAGCAGTTCTCCATACCAGCACAGTACAAAAGTGGTGTAGAAATTTAAGTGATTCTCTTACACCTTTTTCATACTGTTTTTAGAGTTCAGAACAGGGCAGAATCAGGCCTTGGTAAGTGTTGGATGTCTAGAAATGGTCTGACAGTGTGTCAGTTGTCCAGCAACCTGGAAAGAAGTTTGTAATGACAGGGTTGTAGTTTTGATTTAGGGAGTCTGAATGAAAGAGTTGGTTTCTTTTATGCCCCCAAACTCCATGCCAGATGCTGATCCACCTTTTTGGATCAATTTCTGTCTGTAAATAGCTGTTCTTCTCTCTAAAGCTTCCAGTATGAAGAGATTGACTTTGCAGTATGTCTCCTCAATGCTTTTAGCACTTCCACAGAGACATCCTTCATTCTGTGGTTTTAATTGAACACCATTCATTGCACCCTCAGTCAGTAAAGAGAAGAAAGGTGACAGTCTTCTCTTACCAGTATCACCTTTCTGTCTTCCACTTGATGAATGAATGAGTGTCTTTGATTTTAAAAAATGGCCTGAATTTCATAAGTTTAGTTTCTTTCCTTTGAAAATGTTTATTTAGACAAAGGTTTTTCTTGAAGAGCTTAAAGGCAGACAAATGAAATACAAGGGAAAAAAGGCTTATTGAAAAAGATTCAATTAAGCATCACTAGCAATAGGATAGGCCCTGTATTTAAAAAAAATCTTATCTGTATGATTTTTTTCTCTTACCAGATGGGGATGGTAACATCCAGTGAACCTTCAGTAAGCAATTGCTATGAACATTGAGTATCTGAGCACAGGTGCTTCTGTGTGCTCCTCAGATTTGCCATGTGGTTTCAGAGAAACCTCTCAGTGGTGTACAAATGTTTAAGTTCTTTAGGTGATGTTTCTTCAGCTTGATTGTAGCCTGTAAACCTCATCTCTAAATGTCACTTCCTTTTCTCATTTACCTGTTACAGTGCAAAAATTCCAAGATTAGTGTCTTGATTCTGGTAGTTTGTGTTTTGTACGCATGTTTCTCAGTGCAGTCCATTCTGGGAAGCAGGAATTCAGAGCATGCCTGCAAAATAGCACTTTATATATGCCTGCTTTATACTTGGAAATGCAAAACTGCCCATTGATCTCAAGCTCATCGGAGTGGAAATGGTGTCAGTAGTAGTGAGATGATTGTGAATGTGTTTCCTGGTGTAGACAGGGGCTTGGTTAGCACTGCTGAACTCTCGATTCTAGCTGTTAGCAGAAGGATGGTGTGTTTGTGAGACTGACAGTCTATTGCCTCATTTATAGTTTTTAAGGGTATGGAAAGTGCTTTAGCACAGCTGAGCCAGAATTTAAAACCCTTGTGAAAACATGGGAATGCTGTGTTGTTGTGATTAAAGGAAACTGATGCGTGACCTAATGGCAGCTTAGCTGAGAAGAAGAAAAGATGAACCATTTTTTTTTTTACTAAGCTAAAAATCCAACAAAAAGAGGTTCTCATGGCTGGAGGCTGTAGTGGTTGATGTGTAGATTAGGTACTCTCTAAACAATTAGGAAGTAACTGTTTGTGTTGCTAAATATTTAGAGAGGGTCAGGGAAATTACAGTATCGTTTCCTATTGTATTATTAATTAAACATACTAGTTAATGAAGAAAAAGACCACTATGTTTAGAGCCTTTGTTATATTATCTAATTTGAAGAAGAGGGTTGCCCATTTGAACCTTACAGGCTGACAATTTTTTTCCCCCTTTTGGGTTAGTATTGTTAGAATCTGGTAGTAAACAGCAAATATCTATATATGAATATATAATCTATTAAAATATATCAAAGCAATCATAATTATCAATCCTGATATTATAATTATAATCATGATATTATATTATAATGTAACACATAATATATAATAAAATGTACCATTATATTAATGTATTAATAAGATACTATAATCTTTCACTCTATTCTTATTATATAATTATAGATGTATAAGATGTATAATATGTGTTTTTAATCAGTCAAGGCAATGAGAACACTTGTTCTTTTTTTTAAACTTTTTTATGTGTTTCTGATAATTTTGTTGTTTTCCTTTGGTTTCCTAGAATGTTTGTATGAATTTCTCTTCAGCTGAGCTTGGTTTTCAGAATGTATTTACTGTGTGCAGGTGATGGCGATTTTGATTTTCAAGTCCAGTAGGTGTTGAGGAAAGTGTCCAGTTCCACCCTTTCAGTTGCTTTGGGGTTTCCTGTGCAGGCTTGGCTGCTGGGGCTCACCCGCGCTGGCCAAACTGCAGGAGCAGCTGTGGGTGCAGGAGAGGCTTCATCCAAGAGCAGGACGTGGCACTGGTCACCTTCATCACAACCAAACGAGACCTGTCAGATTTATGTTTGTGTGTCTGGTAGGAGCACTCTCGGCGTGTTTCTGGCTCCTGATAAGTAATGTGTTTGTGAAGGAGAGCTCTGTTGTCAATGAGTTTGCATTTAAAACAGATTCCCCCCCGAAATACTCCTTTTCAGGCAGATGTAGAGCTCCTTCGGGGTTATTCTTGAGCATATTTTGGATCAGTATCCCTCAGTAATTATTCTGAGTGATTATTATTTAGAGAAGAAATTGAGGTGTAGTCAAGACTTTAAAGCTAGCTGTATACGGAATAATTAAATACACTTGAAAATAGGATGTCTTTAATGAATATGTTTTGTGTATAACTTTGCTGACAAGCTTCAAACTGAACTTTTCTTTATTTCTGGGTCTTTTTTCTTTCTCAAGTCCTCGGATTGACCGCTACTTGAAATTTGTTTATTTCTTTTTCAAGTTTTTAATCTGAAATAACTGTACCCAGACACCACATAACACATGCAGCCTTCTTAAAATGGACTTAATCCACTTCATGTAAAAACAACTTATGTTTCAAATATATTTATTTCAAAAAGCCAAACTTAAATAGTACTTATGTCAGTTTTTCAAGTGTAGAAGTTTACTGCTTTGATAGTTTAAGCTAGTGCTCAAATGGTACCTCATTTTTGAAAAGGTTTTTCTGTGCTGTGCGACTCTTGCCAGCTGGCAGAATAACCTTGGCAGAGTGCAGCCTTTGCTTCTTTTTCATACATATTTATTCTGCTACCCTAGGATCATCCAATGGGAATTCATTACTTCAGCAATGATTGAAGAAATCTTGTTTTTAATCTAAGTAATTTTCTGTGAAGTTTAATTCATAACCTAAGAGTACCTCCTGGATAATAACTAAAAATTTTATATTTTTAATGAAGAGAATTGCCTTGAGTCCTCAGTGTCCAGTAGACTTGCCTCCTGCTCCTCCAAAACTCACAGATCATCTATGCCACATAATGTTTATTATTTCTTTATAACTTAATTACTGGAAAAATTCAAGGTTAACAATAAAAATTGTCTTGGTTGGACTTCGGGGCTTTTGGAGTTGTAGGGGAGACTGGTTTCCAGTTGGTTCTGTCATGTTAAGAAACACAGAACTGGTTTGGGAAGACTTTAGGCTGATAAGACTTGCAGGCTCTATTTTCTCAGGTTGAACACTGACAGAGTTTTATCAAATAGCTCTATGACTGTGTGTGTGGGCTTATCAAAATGCTCAATGATATTTCCAAATTACCCTTAGTTCTCCGTGTTTTATGTTCCCAAATAATTTTTAGCAGCATCATAGTTATAGTTTGCATTGATCAATTGCATTGCATTGGCAATGAAGAGAAGCCCCCTTAATTTCTGGGTTATTCAGAATAATGCTGCAGAAGAACTGATTGTGACTGACCTGCAAAGGGGGGATGGGGTTGGCATTCAGAACTCTGGCTCTGGTTCTGGTTCAGGCTTGGGTTTATTGTATGAGCTTAGGCACCAGTCTCTGCTTCTGTTTCCCCTCATTCTACTGTGCCTTATCTATTCTGGGAACCCCTTTTCAATACAAATATCGACTTCTGATTGCATTTTTATAAATAATAGCTGACCTATGCAAGGTATATCTGTAGCAGATATGCTGTTTCTTGTTCTACATGTTAAATGCTAAAATAAATAAACAATCCCCCCCCCAACCCCAAATCAAAAGCTGTAAAAAATTATTCACAAAACCACAAACATAAGCACATAATCCTTTCTTGCTTGCTTTTTTTTCTGCACGAAGATATTTTACACAGCTGTCTGGAACTTAATTTAAAATTCAGTATAATCATAGATCAGACAGCATGTTAAATCTGATACAAAATATTGGCAGTTTTTAATTTTAAATTTGGATGCCAATTTGCACTTACAGCCTAATGAATTTAAATAGTTCCTTGAATTTTTTCTTTTTGATACCTAATGATGGCAAATACAGAAGTATTAGAATTTGGTCAAATTAAATAATACCTGAAAATGACCTAAAACCTCATAGGTGTTTTTGAATTATTCTGTAATTTATTTGTGAACTATTTTGTATCTAGGGAACAACTCCTGGTTCCTACAGTGCCATGAGATTTTTTTTTTGCAGAGTGCTGTTTCAGCTAGATGCCTTTAAAACAGCCAGAGAATCATTGTAGAGCTGTGCAGCTCTAGAATTTCTAGGTGAAGTGTACATCAAAAGCTTAAAAAACTCTATGGCATCTGCATAGATTTATTTTTTAAAAATACATTTAAATGTATTAAATATAAGTTATTTTTTAATGCCTTAGTGAAGCTGTGCACTAGTTAAGTATTTGTAATCTTGTTACTCACAGTTTAGGACAAAACGTTGCTAACTGTTTTGCAGGAGTTATTGATGGTGGTGGTGCATGCAACATCTTTTAATTCCAGCATGAGTTCTTGCATTTTTAGCTGAGAAAGGGCATAAAAGTATTGAATTACATCTTTCAAAAAAAGGTTGTCTCTCTCCATGCTGTGTCAGAAAAATTCGAATACTTATAGATGATAGGATGTGTTTTCACATGGAATAAAAAAATCAGTGTTTCAGAAAACATAAAGGATGTCTGCTTTTAATGGTGAAAACTCAGAAGTGATGTTAATGCCTTTCTGATTAATAGTGAAAAGAAAGAGATGAACTGAATCAACAGAAAAATCAGAAAGAAGGAGAATTAATTTACATAGCTTTAAGCAATGCGAAGGCGTGATTCCTGCTATTGCTTCTTATCAATCCTTGTATTGTGGTCAAATCTCAGGCAGCTTTGCCAGTTGATAGAAAAGCAAATTTTACTGATGGTCATTGTCTGTGGGTATATGGCATTACATCTTTCTCTTAGCAAAGTGGTGCTGGGTAAAAGTTGTAGTTGCAGAAAGTTCTGGACTGAGATAAAGAGCTTCAAATTTTGCTTTTCCAATTAATTTGTCTGTTCAGTTGTGTGGTTCCTCTGGATTTTCTTTTTTTCCCATTAGGAGCTGCCTATGAGCCCCCAGGTTGAGCTGCACATTTATGGTCCACGTCAGCAGTGTGTGCCAGCAGTGCTCCCAAGTGCCTCATGCTTTTGTTCTCATTGTAATGAGAAGCCCAGAAGTTATATTTATGACATTTACCTGTTGCTTATATCACACAGGAAGGACTAACAGGAGTTTGATTTAAGGTGTCTGCTAGTTGCACAATATAGTTGTAGTCAGTCGAAGAACTTTGGGTCTCCAAAAGGTTGTGGGTTTTGATTTGTTTGGGTGTACTTACTGGGTATATAGGTAAAGGAACACTATGAAATATTCATCAGTGATGAATTTCAAATTGTGAATTAATGATTTGTTTGCCTCTGAATATTGATACCTTCAATGAAAATGGATTTACTTTTCATATTGGTACCTTGCTCTAGAAATTTCAAGGAGGAAGCTTATTCATAGGCTTTTTTACTTATTGTCAACAATTATCAGATGACAGCCTTGCTTGAAAAGTTGATTGAAGTCTTCCTACTTGATCAATAAAGTAATTGAATTGTAACAAACTGTAAACACCCATAACTGCAGACAGAGATCGTCACTATTCTCCCATGCTGTGCCTTGGGTAAAAAACAAGGTGCAATGCTTAGAGCATAAATTTGGAATCTAAGGCTGCCTGAATTTCAATTCCGATGCTGTCTTTGGCCTTTATAATTTAATCAAAAAATTGATTCTTACTCCCTCGGTTTTTCTGTGTGTGAATGATGGGACATTGCTTGCCTCAGAAGAATATGATTGTGGATAAGTCACATAAGCTCAAAACATTACATAAGCAGTGACCCAGTGCCCCCACAGTCTTTAACAGGTCTCTTCCCTCACTGTGTGCTTTTCCCTCCGACTGGACAGAGTCAGCTCATATGAATGGCTTTGGGGGGTGTGTGCATGTCCCTGAAATTTAGCACTTTTTTCTGCTATTATGGTATTGTCTGACTATAGTTTTACATAGTAAACGTTGCTTTACTCTGTTTGTTGCTGATGAGTTCAGAAGCCATTTTCAATTTCTACAAAAGTGTTCTGACACCAAACCTTTTATGAGCTTGGGGTGTGGGCAGAAAGAATGGGAAAAGTCTCTTGCACTGCTTGCCTATTACTTATTGGCTAAAGAAATACCAGAAGTGTTCTTATAATTGAATTTCAAAATGAATCTAGAACTATTCCTCCTGCTATAACTCATTTCCAAGATGGTCTGAAGAGGTTTTTTGGGTCTTTATCTTTTGTTTCTTTCTAATGGTTAGCCACAGTCACCTTGGTATATGGATGTGTGCCAATTATCTTCCATCAGTCTGTTTAAATAATTTACAGTGTAAAGGTCTCAAGGCCTCTCTAGGTGGCAGGTCAGATTTAGAATAGCAAAGTCTTTGTTACACAGGTCCTTCTCTTTCAACTCTGCCCTTCCTTCTCTGTTTTATTGCAACGTCTCTTATTTTGGCTTTTAGGTATCTCTTTCTCAGTGCTATTTTATTTCACACTGTCATCCAGATACAAGTTGCTACTGTAGATAATGATACTGTTCCAGACTTTCCTCCTCTGTTTGGCAAATTTTCTCCTTTGTGCTCACTTTGCTCTCTGCACAAAAGCAGATGTCATTCTCTAAATATTCCAGCTAACTGTGTTTGTTTCTATTAGCAATGTCTGACGTGCTGGATTTTAAACCTGCTCTGTGTTTCAATAAGCTGATTCTAGGCATTGCATTCAGCCAGACAGGACTCTGAGCCAGCACTAGCCTCAGCAGCTGACTTGGAGCATTCAACAAAGATTTAACCCCTTCTCACAGATTATTTAGCCAGCCAGTCTAAATTCCAGCATTTGCCAAAATGGCAAGCTATTTATAAGCATTTTTCTATTTATTTATTATTTCTATTTATTTATTATTTCTGTTTTTTAAAAGACATTCAATTTATGCAACAACTTTTGTGTGTAAGTTCTTTTTATTGCCTTCTGACAGGGAAGGATATATACTCAGAGTTATACTCTTTGTTGTTTCCATCTAATAAAAGTGTAGTAAGTTATTCCTAAATGTAAACAGTTTCTTTGTTTCTATTTTTTTCTGCAGTGAAATTTCTCCCTGATCAGAAATGAAATTCTGTACAGTAAAGGCAAGATGTGTTGTGATTATATGGACAATTGAACATCATAGAGCATATTTTGTAGGAGTTAAATTCACTGCTGCTATTGACTCCAGCTCACTTCAGTAGTTCCTGCAGTGCTTTGTCTCTACTGCTGAACTGGGGAGAACAAGGGGCTTGACCTGATTTCAGGGTGGTCATCGTGCTGAGGAAGCTCAGTCTGGCACAGGGGTTCCTTTGCAAATTACATGGGAAAAGCAGATAGTGTTTTAAGGGCATATTGATTTATTATGGTCTCCTGGGTGCAAATTACACGTTGATACATTGATGCATCACTAGACACAAATTGTTGTTGTTTCCCAAGCTCCTCAAGAGAATATTCCACCTAGTTAATGTTGCTGTGTCTCAGATATATATTATTCAGGGAAATAATATCTGCAGGCTCTGTAGCTTGAACTTTTTATGGTGGCTTCTGCACTGGGAATATGTTTATCTTTTTGTAACAGAGGGTAGTGACGTGCAGAGCACATTTATTCAGACTCCACTTAGTACAAAACAAGGGGGGAGGCCCTCTCAGGGAACAAATTCTGTCTTGTACCTCTATTGAAATCACAACTGACAAAAGTAACTCTTGAGCTAGACTAGAACATGACAAAAATACAAACAGACCTACCTTTGTGTGTCATATTGGTATCACACAGCGTTCTCTGGTTCTGCTACGATTTGAGGAATGCAGCCTGGATCCACGCTGTCTGTCAGCCCTCTTCCACATCCATTCCTCTTTTTTTTCCTCTCCATCTTTTCCTCTGAGTATCTTCCCATACAGTCCAGCTATTCTGGGTATCCACTTTGTGCAGTGCTTTTTATGTCCGACTGCTGTGTAATGCCCATAAACACTGGGTGGTTTCTATGGACAAAGCCCTGACATGTTGGAAGCTAAAATCCATCTAGCAGGCATTATACAGGGACTGCTACCTAGAGGAGGGGAATGTATTCACTCTACTGTAGTTTTCCTTTAGTGTTCTACTGTCCAGTGCATGTTTTTGCAATTACTTTTCAGGTTTTGATTCTGCTAGTCAGTAATTGACATTTATTTTCTCACTGTCATGACCTCAGGCCTGAAGGCTTAACTCACATTGCAGTCAGTGCCGTCACTGGCAAGAAAAATCCTCTTGCTTAAATGGGTAAACATGATTGAACAAAATGTGTAGGCCCTCTTAGACCTGAATGGAATACAAGTTAGAGCTGCAGCAGTAACGGTCAGCAGCTCTTGTGTATCTTGGACAAGTGAAGATGGGGATCTCTGATTTTTGCCCGAGTCTGGTCTGTCACAACTCCAGTGATGTCTCTTGTGCTTACCCCAGTGTAGGTTTGTTTTTCCCTTTGTGTATTTGGTCAAACAACAGTGTATGTCGAGTTTACAGACCAGAGCTGGGAGCAGCTCAGGAAGCTGTTCTGCAGCCCGAGCTGCTCTCTGGTTTGTCTTCTTTGCCTGGAACTCCTACTACCGCTCCAAAAAACGAGAGAAATGGGTGTTAAGTTACATGAGACCCCAAGGCAACGCAGGTTGGAGCCCGGGACTGTACTGCAGTGTGTAGAAATAACAGAAAAATATTAAAGAGCAGACTTCACTTCCTTGGATTAACTTTTCTGATTATCTTGTATTTATTTAGTTGAAAATTAATCCATTACGTTTTAATGGCTTTTACTGCAAAGTTTAAAGTATACCCACTTGTTATTTCATATTCTGCAGTGAACAATTCCCTTTGCTAAATTGATAGTGAAGGCTTTCAGCTGTAATTGCTGGAGTCTTTGAAATCTGATTTCTTACAATGAAATGGTCATAGGCTGACTCATTTAGGAACAGTTTGTTTAGGTAAGCTGTCAGCTACAGAATCTGTTTGAAAAGATAGTTTTGTTCACTTGCTTCCCTATTGGGTTTATCTTCAAATTAGATTTTGTAGATTCATTGCTTAGAAATGCATTTATACTCTGTAGTGTGTGTGTGCATTCACTCAATGTAGAACACCCAAGAGAAACAGGTATTCTCCAGGTACGAACTGTAATTTTCCTTTATCCCAGCAAATGCTTATAGTGATGGTTTTAGACTATCCCACTTCTGCTTATCAGTCTCAGTTATGTTTGCATCCCATGTCTTGATTATAATTTCTAAAGTAATTTAGAATTTGTCTCCTGAAGCTTCATTTCTATGAATTTTTCATAGTACAAGTCAATCACATAAATCTGGTGCCAAAATGCAAAGTGATATGAAATAACCATCAAAATAAGCATGTGTAAACAGCTGAATGCTTTCCAACACTTGCCCAGCTGTATTTTGCAAATAACATTGAATCCATTTATGTTAATTTTATGTCTGCTAGCTGAATTTAATACAATAACTTAATATTCTCCCCATATTTGTTAAGGTCTTTAGATTTCAAGGGATTTGTGAGAAATGCGTATTTAATTCACAGTAATACAGTAATGGTAAATTATTATTCCGTTTTCAGTATTTGTCTACAAATTTGATTTCTACAGTCACTAGCATGAGACTGTCAATGAAAACTAGTAAAACAGATTGAGAAAAACCAATGGAAATTATTGGTTTATTATTATTTCTGTTCTGTAAGCTTCTTAAGTAAATCACTAGAGTCGTGTCTACCTCAGCCAAAGTCTCTTGATTCTTCCAGGGCACAGACAAAATAATTTGACAAATGTTTCATATTTTGTTGCTGGGACTGATTGAGCATCCTGGTAATGGCCCCACACCCATGAATTGATTATTTTGATGCAATTTTAAGTCTCCAGAAGACATAAAGGGTATGAAGAACTAGGCACATCCAGTTCCATCTAATAGATGTTTCCTTTGGTATTTTAGAAGTTTCCTGGCTTCAGTGTTCATATGCAAAGGAAAGGCCTCTTCCAGGGCTGTGTTCTTAATTCAGGTGTCATCTCAGGTGGCATTATAAAAAAAATTATTTTAGATGAGTTGTTTGAAATTTCAGAATGGCTGCTACTTTTAGCTTCTTCTATGTCTTTAATTCACACATTACTATTTCCCTTCTTTCGTCAGGTATTAGCTACAAAATGCTTTGAGGAAAATTTAATTCAGTTTCTATGTTTGGCTCTTACATTTTCATCCTAGAAAACAAAATAAAAAGGGCAAAAATCTCTCTCTCAGTCTTTATTGAACAGTTTTATATAAAACTCAGTTCTGAGTATACAGGAAGAGTTGAAGTCTGCCATATGACAGACTTCTCTAGATGTATTTGCTCTTTTCAGGTGCACATCAAATGGTTTCCAGGTAGTAACTGTTCCTTGGAGAATGGAAAATTTGTTCTCAAATTAATCTTGCTGTTCTCCACTGTCTTTTTTTCTCCTTTATTTCCCTAAGTGCATATGTGTATATTTGCTATCTTAACCAACTAATACAAATGGAATTCCAATTAGAGTTCTGATTACATCAGCTGTCACTGAGAAGGGAAACTGCAGGAGCAGCTGTCAGTTCGCTTAGGTTAGCTCACTTGAATTAAGAAAATTCTCACGAGTTGTATTTTTGTAATGGGATATTTACCTCCCTAAAAGAGATTATAACACCTTTTAAAACAGCACTGAAAACTCTTTCATATCAATCATTTTGCCTGTGTGAAACATGTGAGGTCCAGCTGCTTGTGCTACACCATTGCAATACCTGTATTTTGAGTCGTAACAATGTTTAAAACAGTCCTGTGATATAGAGGGAGCACCTTTTCCTCTTCCATATGACAAATTCTGATATATAAAGTAAGTATTTCTCTGTTAAAAACAGTGAAAAATTGAAGTGTTCTGTGTAAGGCTGTGGATTATAGGGATGGTTTTACCAGCTTGCCCGATTACTTCTGGTGCGTGCAGCTGAGGGAGACCACGACGAGCAGTAAGGACTGCCTGGACTGATTCAGTTGTTATTCCTTTATCCAGAATCTGAGGAATAAACAGTTAAGTGGGTGGTGATTACATTATGCACTGAAACGTGTGCCATCTTACCATAGAATAAACAGCCACAGAAAAATACGATGAAGTGCTCCAGGTAAAAAACCAGAAGCTGTTTTCTCCCGGGGTTCTGTTTTAACTCACAGACCCCCAAATGATATATTGTGGAATTCTTATTCCACTTTCTCCACAACAGTATTCTGTAGCAGGAACCACCTCATCTCTTGATTATTCTCCATTTTTACTTGAAATGGGCTCTGCTGATGTTTTTTTACATCAAATCTTGTTAACTGGAAACAGAGTCCGTGTCTGCTGTTGACACTTTGGGCTGTACCTTGCAGAAATACAGTTTGGAATCTGTGTTCTTACGGGAGTGTTCTTAACTCTCTAAAGGCTGTGCAGAACTTCTCTAAATGTCTAAATATCCTTATGACAAATCTACTTTTTAGTATTCAAGGAAGACGTTTGAGGATGTTGAAAGACCTTAAAAACTCCCCTAAATATCTGACAAAAGGGCATCCTGGGAAGAATCTGGTTTAGTTGTGTGGAGTCGTGCATTACATTTTTAGAGGGCTGACATCAACGTACACACTACGTGTCCTCCCTTCCCTTAGTTATTTTCTCCCTGAGCAAATCTGAAAACTCCAACCTGTGTAACGAGAAACACTTGTGACCCAAACCAATGACAAATGTGTAGCATTAGACAACATTCTATTTTTGTGTGTGTGTATATATGTACACCTACCTAATTTATTCTATTTTTTATGACACTGACGTATCAAATCTTACACTGATAAAACAGCCAGATGCCAGACAGGGCCAATCATACTTTAATATATTATAAAGCTATATAGTAAGCCCACTCCATGGGCTTCACATGCACATAAAACCAATAGTTACATAAATAATATCAAATGACAAAACTAGAAAGCAGTTTCTGCATACTTTATTTTACAATTCGTCACTAAATATATTTACAGGACACAGAGTTTGCTTTAGTGCAATACATAGTAATGTTGCATAAGTACAAACTGTTGAACTTTTCTAAAAAAAAAATTAAAGAAATAAAGCACTTAACTGATGTTACAGCTAAGTATGTAAAGCAACGTTAATAACTCTGAGTGAAAATGCTAACAGCATCTTTTCTTCTCATAAACAATTTCTAGAAACAAACCACAAACTGGCATTACATATTCTGAACTACTACCCCTTGTACAGTACCGTATCATTTTAAAAAATCACTTTTTAAAAGCACATATACTGTACTGTACAGCAGCCTGTTCCTACAGATACTGACTTACTCTTTTAATACAAATATGGTATTACCGTGGCAGTTTTGAAGAACAAAGTTATCTCAAGATATCAAACATCAGTAACAAACTCTGATAAGCACAGCTTCTTGAGAACCTGCTTTAACAGCATTTCTTCACAGTGATATTTATGAAAGGTTGGAAAAAGAGATTAGCATAAAATATTTCCATCCTTTTTCAGTTTTTTATGCAAAAATCATTACTTTATATTGGTAATTATAAAATTACAAACACTTTCTATAAGTAACTGCATCTGTAGTAATGATAGAAAAAGTCATCGGTAAGACACCTAAAATGAGGCTTGCATAACTTGAGAGTTTGAAGAAAACTAGGTACACCTCATTTTTAAAACAAGAGTAAGGGATGTAACTTAATTTAGAATAAGCAACACAGTTTAACAGAGATAACCTATAATCAATTAAAAAAGCTACTTATTTAGTAATAAATGTTAAAAAAAATGGAATTGTGATGAGGTGAAATCAACATGTAAAAAGATATGATGAAACATTTAATCTTAGTTTTGGCACTTCATTGGAACAATTACCTTACCAAAGACCGAAGTATGTATAAAAGATATACAGCTCCTTGACATACCTTGCAAATATAGTACATAAGTACTGGCAAACACTGAAAACATAGTTAGTTAAACATTCCCACAGATTTGCACATGCATGCACTAGTCAGACAACAGCGTTGTATTTATGTTCTCGGCGGTGACAATCTTGCATTACTTGGGTATTTTAGGCCGTTTCTTCAGCAGATCTTGTTTCTGTTTTAAGTCTTACAAATTCTTTAGCAACTTCATCGTTGTTCCTCTGAGAAAGTATTCTCAGGATCGTCAGCCCAGTCTCATCCAGGGAGACGCTCCTCAGCAGGGGGTACCAGGAGGCGCAGCCGCCCCTGTCGGCGACGCCCTGCAGCTGGATCACTGTCATGCCGATGACGCGATCCTCCCGGGCGAAGCAGTAATCCTTCACTGACACGTGAAGCTCGTAGGCTCCTGGTTTATCTTCGTTACTCAGCAGGCTGTGGGGATTAACAATATGCATTTAGAACAAGGAGTTCAGTTTAATTCCCCCAAGGAAATCCTGGGGGGAACTCTAGAAATCTTGGAAAAATTAAAGTGAGAGTGGTAGTTGAAGTTTTGTAGTTCCATTTTGTTGCAACAGAATATTTAATTTTAAACTTTGTACACAAATAATCCTTCAGATGTACTGGTGATGGGGTCTCTTTTCTCAGCAGCCTGAGTAGAAAGAGAATTCCCTCAACAGCTGGAACAGGCAGTTACCTTTCCCTAGAAAGTACATAAAATGTTCAGCTAGTTCCCCAACTGTCAGCACCACGACTTTAAATCAGCTTCAAAAAATACAGAAAATCCCTCGCAGCAGGCATCAAAGAGGCTTTGTGGTAAGACAGAGACAGTGAACTCATTTCCAGTCAGGGTTGGAGGGTAAGGGGAGGAAAAAAAGTCCATCTCAGAAAAGGGCAGAGAAGTCCTACATTTAAAACCCCAGGTTAGGTGGAAATTTCTTACTGATTTAAGGATTAAATGATAATAGCATTAGATAAACAGTAACATTAACATATGTACAACCCTTTACACATTTAGATATCTCTACAGTCATGAAGGCCCAGATATTTAGAAATAATAATTGATGCTTCAGTCCAAGTAACTACCTAGGCCAATAGATTCCTAAGGATATAAACAGTTATTTCTGTGTAGGGACATGAACTGTACATTTTAACCAGGTTTTGTAGGACTGAAAGCTTGGTGACTGCCATTCATCTTCATATACTACAAAGATACAAATTAGTAAATAATTTTGAAATGGTATCTATATCTATGTATAGCAGCCTTAGGATAGGGGGTTTTTTTGTTATTAATGGTTTAATGGCAAAAATATTTTAAGAAAATTTTCAAAAAGTATGCAATTCCCAGACATAAAAGACTTACAATTGGAAAGTTTCATTGTATTTTGGTGACCAGGTGTTGCTCTTTGTCTTGGTTCCATGCTTTCTTTTCTTGTCACTTAGTTTAGGACCCAGTATGCAAACTTCCACGAAGGGACGGAACATAGCCGTTGTTTGCCAGTTTAGGTTATTAATTGCTACAACTGTAAAGAGATAAAAGAATTGAAGTTAAATTCCATTGGAGGAGTTCCAATTGATTAACCTGTATGACTTTTTACAGCCAGTGAACGGTGACCCGAGAGCTTTCCTACAGGATCTCAATACCTGGCAAACCTAGGAGGAGCTTTGCCCCTTCCCTGCCAAGTAAAGATGTCTGACTACTTTTAGGTTCAAAAGTATCAAATATAAACGTATATTTTACAATTCCTTTACAATTACAACTTCTTTTTGCCTGCTACCTTCACTGTAATTAAAAAAACCAGCTTATACTAATCTGAATGATCCTGTGTTCCTTTCTGAAATTCAGGTTGTGCAGAACAAAGGCATTTTGTTAAAAATGCAACTTCTTAAGACTTGGTGCAGTCATTCACCACCCAGCTTTGCTGTGGTTTTTTACAGGCTGAATTATGTACAAGCAATTGAGAAGTATAATTTGACACATTTTAATTTATAGCTCCACAACTTATTATATTAACTTTACATTACCCACACAGGGAAGCACAGACAGTACTTGCCTGTACAATCTGAACCTGATGCTGAGCAAGGAGAAAGTGCACTCCTAACCACCTGAAGTGTACTCATAGCTTCACAAGGACTGTAAAACTTAACATCTGTTACTTTATTATTGGTACGTTTGACTTTAGGATGTGCTTGGAGGTTTGGTCTTTGTTTTTGTGCTTTCTTTTTAATGTTGGCTGTTTGAAACTTACCTTTCACAGTGACCTTATGCTCACCAGTTCCAGGATGGGTAGAGATGTCCACCTGTACAGATATCTCACCCACTGAATTATTAGCAGTTTGACCTGAAACAAGAATCATTGGTTAGCACACCTGGCTTCTCGATGCATCAAGAGAAATAGACAGTGAAAGGTGAGTGGTAAATTCTGTCAGAAACACTTAGAAATTTCTGACGTGCTTCACGTTAAAGTGGGAATCAGTTACAGATTCATAATTGACTTTGCCACAAAACTACTGGGCAACTGCAAATATCTATGGGAAGTGCCTCAGTGAAACAAAAAATACTGTTTATCTGGAACTTTCCATTCTGGTTGTCCTTAGGTGTGTTTATATCTTGAAATGCACAAGTTGGTGGTTTTGTAATTTGTTTGCATGTACACCCCAAAAACCTTATTGCTGAGAGTGCATCTGGAAGGTTACTTCTGTATCAATACTGATGAATCCTTTGCCAAGGGTTTTGTCTCAGCAAATTACTGAAGTTTTGCATAAACACAGAGAAGGGCTTAAAGAAAAAAGGAGAAGGTTGAAAGGATGGCAGAGGAACAAGGAACTTAATTTTTAAAGTTTTGCTTTTGAGCACCAGTGGAGGTTGTAAGTCAATTTGCACTGAATGATTCTTTAAAAGGACTCTCTGTATGTCTTGAAAAGTCCCTCAGTATTTCAGATTATAACAGTACAACATAAACAAAATTGAGTATGTTTACTTGTTCTTTGAATGACTGAATGTTGAATTCTGTGAACTGCCCCAGTGTAATCTCTGGGAACCACGTACTAAAGTAAATTGCTACCCCTTTATAGCTGGCTGCTATTTCTGTGGGTAGCAGAGAAAAGAATCTATATTCCTCTTATTTATACAGAAATTCCTTATCCACTGGTTCCCCATCCCTCTATATGTGAGGAGAAGCAAACATTCCTTTAGAATTTTTCCAGCAGTTCCCATAGGAATTAAGGGGTACAGAGAAGAGGGAGGGGTGTTTTGTGTATAATAATAATGGGGAAAGTGATTTCCCCCCTTAAATTAGTTTATACTTTATACCCACAATACTTTTTCTGTTATCATGTGTAGCTTTTTTCTTTCCTGGATTTCCTCACCAGTGGCTTTCTAGAAATGAGTTCTGCAGTGATATTTATTTGTTGTTTTGGCCTGATCTGTATTTATGTTCTCTACATGGGATGAGCATTACAAGGTCAATTAAATACTCTTACCCCAAGTGTTACTGCTTCAGAGAACAAGCCTTTTTTTACCTGATACGTCAAAATGTGGAGATTCAGTGATCACTTAACATGCTCAGAATCCTTGAACATTATTCTGCATTTCCAAGCTTTCAGGTGAGTTTGGCTTGGAATTGTGGTGAACCTACTTTTGAAACACGGTCAGTAGTGTTTTAGCAAAAACACTCAGTGTCAATATCTGACTGTATTTATAGCTGGTACTTCTGAATTGCAGCATACCTGTACAAAGTTTGCTGTTAGATGTATTTCAGTATCAGTCAGAGGGTTTGGGCCACTACTGACATGTAAATAAGCAACTTACTAGACATCAGCTTTTTAATGACAAGAGGTTTAGTTTCAGTGGCAGTAATTAAGTTTCTGGTATTTGGATGATTACTTACAGCTGTATGGAAGCTCTAAGTTGGTGAATCATTCTATGTCTTGCTCACAAAAAATAATACATAATTTTAAAAAGAATTTGTATAAAAAGGTAGGAATCAAATGGACTAGAAAAGCTAAACAGTAAGAATAATAGAACGGTTTTATCTAGAAGCATAGGCCGAAGTATTCTCTGACTAGAGTAAAATTTGCTTTTACTTGGGAAGAGAAAGGAAATTCTCATTTGGTCAAGGTCATAAAGTTAAAGATGGTTTTCTTTTCTCTTGCAAACACAGTGTCATTAGGCCATGTATCAGTGAGTAGCAGGTTGTTAATGGAGTTACATTCAACCCAGGGTGCTGACTTGGGTGAAAAAGCCTTCCCTTATATTCCTTATATTAAATGCAGACAATGCCTATAATTCAGAAAGCAGCTTGCCCAGGATAGAACTCCAATACTAAATACAATATATTTTTATATATAGGGTATTCTCATTGGCTTTGTGATACTGTAAAGTAAATCAAAGAGAGTAGAGACTGGAGGTCCTAGAGCATTAATCTGTCTCATTCTTTCATATTGTGAAATTCCACTTTTCAAGCTGATCCATAATGCATGGAATTCAACTTCAGCACAGGTACTTTTTGTGGTGATGAACTTCTTTATGAATGATGCTTTTGATTCAGTCTCTAGCCTTCCTTCAGCTTTAAAGTTTGAGTTGAACATACTGTAACTCTGTTCTGATTAAAAAGCTTTCAATGCCAAGCCAGAAGAAGAGAACCAGGAGAAGGGAACCAGGAACTTGCAACACCTAAAATCTTAGGGACACTGCATGGGTAGGATAAACTGAATGTACTGAATGTACCAAACACAATTAATAATAATTTACCCCTGACTGCAGTGGAAGATGAACTAATCTAATCCTGAATGTAACTGAAAATATCAGCCAGTATCAATTACTTGTTTTAGCCTCTAGCTAAAAAAAAAAAAAAACCCCAACCCAAAACCCTGGGAATGTTTTAAAAAAAGACAATTAGCATTTTCATTAGATAGCCTTGAGAGCAGCTGGTGGGTGATGGTAGTAGTGAAGTAGGCTGTGTTAACCTCTAATAATGACAGGCAGGATTTCACCAAGACAAATATCTATGAATCTGTAAGGTTAGACTTGTTCTGTTTCTCCAACTTTTTTATTAACTTATGCAAAATACATTCCTGCAAAGGTCTCATAATTTACAACAGCGCTCCAAGCAGTACTGCAAATATATAGCGGGATAAGTCTTGTGTGCAGTAGTGCTTGATATGGTTATAAAGAAATCTGTGCAAAAAATCACCCAGTTTTATACTAAAAGCAGTTGACATTAAAATGACCCTACATTCAGTATTGCTGAGAAAACCTCCTTTGCAGAACATCTCAGCCAGCAGAGACAATTTCCAGTGGAGTCTAGAACACAAACTTGGTTTCTTTGAGTAATCACCCCATCCATCTTTCTCTTTCTGACCTGCTGACCAAACTAGAGATAGAATTCCAGGACATTTAGTATTTGCTTACAGCATCTCTTGCTGACGTTCAAGAACTCCGGTACTTCATTTTGAAGTCTCTGATCTGTCTATTTCTGCGGTTTTGTTTTCTTTTTTGCTACCAGTTCTTGTACAGCCACAGCAGGAATTAGTGATTCTGACTGCACTATAGAAAGGTCCATTTATCCTACTACATTTAATAAGCCAATTTAGCTGACAATAAATATCTCTCCGTGCACTGCAGACCATGACTGCACCTTTCTTTCTTCAGTACTGTAATATAACACAGTCAACGGCTAACAAACTTATAAATGATTCTGCCTTAAGTTTGAAAACCGTATGGGTGTCTAATTATTACTGCTTGCTCTCTAATATCTGCCTTACATTTTATTTATTAGTATATTTATATGATTCAAAATACAGCATCCTCCTACTGGTGGGTCTTAAAGTGCATTTAAAGTGCAGTCATTCATTTGCAGCAAATAAACTGTAAAGGAGAAAAAACAACTCCTCTGGCCAAAGACGCTTGCTCCTCAGGGACAAGTAAGGCTTAGGTGTTAGGCTTTTATTCCTCCTTATTTAGCACCTGCAATGTCATCAGTGTGATAGCTGTTATAACACTAATGATTTTGACAGAAGACAGATTTTGGACCAAGTCAAATGTTTCTTAGTCATGATAGTCATAATTGCTACATGGGCCCAGAGAAATTCCCCTGCCTTCTATTCCTTAACAGGTACCTTTGGAAAAGGTGAACTTGTGCACTCTGATAGAGAAAATAGCAGAATATACAAATGGAAAAATGAGTCATGTATATTTTGTAAAAACAAAACAGTAACTCCCTATATTTTCTAGGATAATATTCCTGCTAAATGCAAGAGCCTCCTACTGAATCAGTCTGTGACTGTGGACAAAAGTACGTCACTGTGGAAGGATTTCTTTGTCTTGCTTGATCTTTTAGCAGCAAAATGTTTCCAAATGAGGAGGACTTTGGAAACTAACTTCTAGGTTTGCATGAATAAAGAGCCCAGCAGAAATAAATGGGATTCACAGAAAATGAGCTAGCATAAAATTTAGGAATGTGGTGCCTTGCAGTATTTTTGCCCCAAAGTAGCCAAAGACAATAAGCAAGACTCTGAACCTTTGTATGACTGTATCAAAAGTTTATAAATCTGTGGCGGTTTGCATAGGTTTCTAATTTTTTTTTTTCACTCTAAGGGTTCAGGATTTCAAGATCTTCTTCACCTCTTTGAGGATTAAAAATCCAGTTCAGAAGAAAAACAACTACCCGCAAAGTAATAACCACACGTGACATGATTTTATTACCCAAGACTTGGAAAGCTCACGGAGCACTGGAGCCTGGCCATGAGACCAGCTGACCTGGCACTGCTGCCTGGGGTAAGCCTAACCTGTTCCATTTGCCTCACTGGCTTTTTCAGCATAAAGCTGCTCATCTAAACACTGGACCTGTGCTTTGAACTTATTTTCTAAATAGGACATAAGAATGAAAAAGTTGAACAAATATTCAAGCTTTCATAGTTTCCAATGTTTTAGGCATTACACAAGCTATGAAATCAGCACTTTAATCCAGACAAGCATCTGTCATCTTTTGATTGATGATGTCAATAAAATACATATATTTGTCTGGTGCTGAGATGCTAATTTATTAGGAGATAAAATATCAGGGTGACTCATCAAGTTATTTTTCACAGGACCCTGAGACAGATTTGAAGGAAAACCTTGAGTACATTTTTTAACATTTTCATATAATCCAAAGAGTAAATTAAAGATGAATTGTTAAGAGATGGATGTAGCAAGCTAGATGATCTCTTCTGCATGTGTGCTAGAGAAGAGCAAGGAAGCAGAGAATGCTGATTTTATCATGATAACCACACCAACTGCAACGTGTGCTTTGCTTCAAGTGGTTGCTACACAAATGGTTGATAAGTATTTGTTTTGGTGTATTCTGAGAGCCAAGTTCAGTACTTGAAGGCTGACTTCAGCAACCATTTATTCACCGTGCTGTCAGAAAAAGATTGAAAAGATTTAGGTTTGTATTTGATTGGCAAATATGTAAATCATTTGTCTAAAGGATCACTTGTGATGGAGTTAAGGGTGACAGGAGATTCAGCAGCATCTGTAAGCCTCTCCACAACTGTACAAAGCCACGCTATTAAAGTACATTCTCTCCTATTGGAATTTTTGTGGTGTCAGGCAGTGATATGAGGCACAGAGAGCAGAATATAAAAGGAGAATGTGTTGTGGTGTGAGTAGGAAGTGTGGGTTTGAGTGTTGGAGTGGATCCCCAGCTAAGGCCTTTCCCTTCATCTCTCCTGGCAAAGCTGTGCTCCACACAGCCAGGGCTGCAATTGCACAGCTCACTGGGATCCCCCAGAGCTGCAGCTGCTGCTCTGCCCATGTCCTACAGGAACCAGGAATGAGCCAGCTTTGATCTGGGAGGTGTGTCCCCTACTGGCATCACCTATCCCTCTGTGGGTATGTATGTTTGTGTACATATTTATATATATGCATGTATTCTGCCCAGCGTTTTACCCAGACAACACACAGGCTTCTCAAGAGGTATGTATTGAATGCTCTGCTTCTAGTATTTCTTAAAATTGATGCCATATAACTGATGGTTACCTGTAGCTTGTGTTTATTTTCTTGAAGTCTTAGAGGAAACTGATGTACAACTTGTTTCTAATTTAGGTGCTTTACTGTTTCATTTAAAGAGCAACCAGAAATTTTCTAACATGAGAGCCTCTTAAGTGAATATTTTGTAAAGACCTTCTGCTTTACCAGCAGTCTGGTTTTATCTATGTGAACTTTAAAAATAATTATTTTCCTGCCATTGCTCTGAATGCATTTACTTTGCTATACGCATATGCTGGTAAACTTCTATTACTTGTAATTGTGCAAGTTTCTTCATTGTTTGTTCTTATCTTTGCTGTTTGTTACTTGCAATAGTGTGCTGATTTCTGCAGCTTGTAATGCAGGTCTGGTTTTTTCTTTCATGAGATAAGGTTGTGTAACACATGATTCTGACCTCAATTTGAAACTACAGTGGCTGAAGCAGGGATTATTTCTTGACTTAAATTCTGTCTGAAGTATGGGTTATGAGAGAACTGGAAATGCTCTGTAGGACTTAAATGATAGAATATAAGTACAGCTTTCAAAATATGACAGTTAATAATACAATGATTTTGACATGCAAAAGAAGAAAAGGTCTTTCTTTTTCACCTATAGGAGCTGCTAAACAATTTAGGCAATTTTTAGTTTCTGTTGTCTGATGTCATCTATCTGCTTGCCTAAATTATAGTTAATATCATATTATTGTTTTAATGTCATTCCATATATTTATGAAATATTTAGGCTCTGCTTTGCTTTGTACAATGACAGATTGCAAAGGAACACAGAACTGAATTTTGGCTTGGCAGTTGAAAAGAATTGGTCTTCGTGGTTGATTGTGTAACATCCTTCCCTGTGACCTCACAGGACAAGGATGGAGTTACTGTTAGAGATAAGCATATTTAACTAATGAGTATTATAATTTCTTGTTTTCAGATACATCGTCCCTTTTAGCTTTCAACTGTCGATTTCAATAAGAACAAAGAAATCTGATTCAGACCAGCTGAAGCAAAGCCTTTTCTGCAGCCTTGTAAACACACAGGTGGGGTTTGCAGTACGAGCTCTGTGGTGTGAGATGAGTATTGATTTTTCTGCTTAAGTAATACAAACTATTTTAAGTCAAGCTAAAAAATACATTGCAGAGTCCTGCCATTGTCTATTACTGTTGTGTACCTTACAACAGCAGCATTCTCTAAGGACGTTTATAAACTGGAGCTGCTGTAAATTTGTAAGAAAAAACAGTTCTCTACATACAATAAATAACCATTTTAGTTTCAAGAGTGGTGTTTACTTTGGAGAAGTTAGTGGTAATAAATGAGAACTAATTCAGGAAACTCTGAGATGCTGTCTTTTTATGTAGTTTGCTAAAACTAAAATAGTGTTTGTTCAAATGTTATTAGTGTTGATGCTAAACAAATTCACAGCACTGGCTATAGTTTATGAAACTACTGAAAATTTAAGGCATTTGCAAACTAAATCACAGACTTTTAATTTTGATATACTTTAAGTAGTTTAAGAGGTGAAGGTCCAACTTAATAAAAAGGTGGCTGCTTCTGTCTTTTTTTTTTAGGAATGACTTTAAAGAAGCTTTACCAGTACTGGTCTCAGCAATGAGTAAGGGTAAGTGAAGTGTACCATGGAGCAGACAAGTTCATGCAATAGGCCAACTTTATAGAGTATAGTAAGAGTTTGTCCTTTGGCTTTGAGAGTTTTGTCTTGATTGTGAAAATGTGGCTGAATTTAGCTCAAGTTTGGTTAAAATTATCTTGTCCTGCCTGACCTGCAATTTGTCCATTTTGTCTAGAGCTACTGTCAATGTACAAAACCTATGGTATTTTGCAGAAGCCGTGGAGCTTTCCCTGAAATTCTGTGCTGGCTGCTGGCTGCCTTGCAGCTGTTACCAAGCCATGGGTGCTTCAGCCCTACAGCTCTAAACCCCCAAGTTCCTGCGACTGAGCTGGGTTTTACAGGTCAGGCTTGGCACTGTGCTGCTATTTACAACTGATTAGTGCTTGGCACAAGTGGAGTGTGCACAAAGAATTGTTTGGTTACAAAAGATTTTGAAAACAATCCATATTATAATCTGAATGTATGCAAGAATGTTATCCTGTAGCTGAATTTAGAGGAAAAACCCACCCACTTCTACAGCACGAGCTAATGTTTATTGTTAGTGCACAAATAAAGTGACAATTTCCAGCTGACAGAAGTTTAGAGTAAAAAAAATCAATCAGAGATCTGGACCTCAGGTCATTTGCTTGGTAATGGTGCACTGATGGTGCATGATTCTCATCTGGCTGTATTTTATGTGCTCTTTGCAGGGGCATCAATGACCACCTAGAGTGTTAAATACTGCTCACGCAGGCTTTGGAATGGAGTTCTCCTCCCTAAGCTGCCTTCAGGTTTTGCAAAATCCTTTAGGTCTATAGCAATGTCCTTTTTAGAGACTCCAGACGTGACCTGCTCCGTGGGACGGTTCCTGGCAGTGACAGCACTTGTGAGTGACTGAGAAAGGAACCGATGCAGCAGAACGAGCTCACAGCAGGCGCCGTGGAATCGGCTGGGTACCTTCTGGGTAACAGCACACGTGCAGTTCAGATGGGTGGAACTAAATTTCACTGCCAGTTTATAAATCATTCTATGTATTATTATAAAAGCTTTCCCATCAAACAATACTAACAATTTATTTGCAAAAGAGAATGCTGCGCTGCATGTTTTACACTTGAGTTTAAAACAGGACAAGCACTTAGCAGGCTTTGCTTATTTTTCTGGAAATGTTTATGCCCAGGGACAATCACTGATTAATATCCCCCCCTTACTATCCTATTGATACCAATGTTAAAACCTGTAATGATCAGAGTTTCCACAGGATTTAATTCCTAAACAAACACATTGAAAGTGTGTGGCAGTGTGGAATAACAGTTGAAGAGAAACCTCTCCCTCCTCCTCTGCCAGGCAGAAAGGCAGGTATTAAATATGCTAGAAGATGACAGAACTTAAGCTATGCCACTGAGAAAGCTAATCTGGAACATGTCGTGTCTGTATCAACTTCATTTATTAGACAACATTTTTCTTTTATCCTTAATTTTCATAGTGTGGTTACAGATTTGTGTTCACAACACTGAGTGAGCATTAAATTTAATGATTCTATGCTGATGAAAATGCTATATGCTGTAGAGTTGGAAAATACCTTCAGCCATGACAAATCATTATATGGAGAAAAATAAAAATAAAAAAAATTAGCAGCTACTGAAAAAGTTACTACCAGATTATGCTCAGCATTGTCATTTACTTATTCCAACACTTGTCTTGTTTTGAAAAGTCTTGAGAGTCTATCGTGGTGCTTTGAAAAGAAAAAATCATCAGCGAAAGATTACAGCAGTTAATTTCATTATTCCTGTTTGTGTGATAATTTGCTTTTAAAGCATGTGTGTCTATAACAATGTAGTCTCATGATGTATTTGAAAAAGGCAGCAGAAATTGAGCTTTCAAGTATTTAGTGTGGTGAAACCACCACAGGAAAAACTATGAATCCCTGAGTGACCATTTTAAAAGTTAAGAATGGTTTTATTACTATTATCTTAGGCAAATTGTTTTGTTGCCAAGATTTTTAGGAATTTGTGGGCACAAAGGCTGTGAAACAAAACTCTGGGTCAAGCAGTTATCCTTCTTTAGAAATGGTACAAATCATATTCTTGGATAATTTGGTTCTTCCTATCGAACGTGATCCTGCAGGAACACAAATTCAGGAACTATCAAGGACCATAACACACTTTCACAGAGCCCTCGTCACAGAATCAGAGAATTATTGAAGGTGGAAGAGACCTCCAAGATCATGAAGTCCAACCTTTTGCTTTCTGTGTGTGTGTAAAGTTAACTCCCCCTTCTCACACCAATCAAACACGTTTCTGCTCTTCAGTTTCTTAGAAGAACTGCAGCTTAATCTTGGTGAGTGAGAAAATATTTTCACCTGTGGTTAAAGGTAAGCCTGATTGTTGTCTGATTCTTGTAGTCATTACAGGAAAACCAAGCATCCACTTACATCTACAGTCATAGTTATTATTCAATACATGCTTTCTTTACATTTAAAATATTCTTTTGTCCATTGCTTTGAGCAATCCAATACTTACATCCAACTGTCTATTGATTTGGGATTGGCAATGTGAAAATACTAGAGCAAATATCAATCTAATTATATTCCAGAGAAAGCTTCTGATTTGCAAACAGGGTCGTTTAAACTAAAAGCTAATGCTACAGTTATAGCTGTGAGGCTAGAGATCATAATAGCTGAAGATTTAATTCTTTTAAATGAGGCATTAAAGGATAATGAAAAGTTATGAGTCACTTTTCCTTAAGTTTCATTCCCAGTGGCTACATTTCTGACAATACTGGTGTGCAAATCTAGGCATGGTAATGTGTGCACAGAAATGAACACAGACCTCAGGCTGAAATCATGATGAAAATCAGAAAATTCAATTTTGTGGTTCAGGATTTATAAAAGATCTCTGCTTATGGCTAAAACTTAGATAATTTTTTTTTTCTACTGAAGTTACAATGAAGGTATGCATTAAAGAAAAGCAAAATACACATAAAAGTAAGTAACAGTTTTCTGCCTGAATCCATATTGCTAAATTTTTTTTGAGAGAAGAAAAAAAGACTCTGTTACCTACATATTAGAGTTTTATAGCTATTTTCTCATTTGTAATACATGAGTTATTAACAGAGATCCTCAGTTTTAATATGGAAACAGCTTAGGAAATCATTCCTTGGAAATGATCTTGGGGAAGCTGCAAAACTCATGTTTCATGCTTTTTATACTGTGAGCTACATATTGGACTTCAGAAATAAAAGCAATTGGTTTCCAGCTTTACTGTCCAATTAAAACTTTCTGATTCTTATGAGCTGGAGCAGGGAAATTCATTACATCAGCAAACTGTACTCTTTCCCAAAGACATGAAGTGCCAGGCAGGTCACTTTTACAAATGCTCACTACATTCAAAAGAAATCTAGTAAAGATTACTATTATGTAAAAATTTTCAGTTTCTAGAATGAAGAAAACAGCTTGGAATAGAGTGTGTGCAGTGCTCCTACAAATAACCCTGGTGCTCAGTGTGCAGCCAGAGCTTGGGGACTGCTCTTGCTGGGAAGTCACAAGCCCCTAAAGGAACTGCCCTCAGATAAATTCCAACAAACAGCATTAGATAAGGGATAACATCAATAACATCACATGGGCAAATCTGTGGCAATAAACCCTAAAATACCACAGTGGGTGGAGAATGTAATCTGCAATCAGTAATTTAGAACATTTAAAATATAATTTGCTGTACTTCTATGTCCCTTCCAGATCACTTACTCTGAGAAGTTTGTGTGGCTATAAACTTCTTTATCAAGGCGTCAGTAGTTTGTGTGTAAAGGCTGAGAGCGTATTTGAGGGACTGTAGGTCTGGGCTCTTTTCCAGGAAATTCTTTTTCAGCCCACTTCCTCCAGCATGGAAGTATTGCTAAAATGAAAAGCAAATACGGTTGTTCATAGAGGCAAATTCTCTGAGAAAGGCCTCAGTTACAGACATACAACTTCAATTCTTAAATTCACAAGTAGCAACAGGCATGTGTAGGTTTATTATAGCATTTGAGATAACGGTCATAAGCTCTAGTACAAAGCTTCTTTCTAAGGGTAAAAAATTAAGCATTAGGGGAAGAAAGCAATATTCAAAAGTCTAATTTTGGTCTTCATGATCTGAAGCATTCATTTGCCAAAACTGGACAAATATTTGCAGCATTCTTTTAGGTTAGAGAGTGTGGAATCAGTTTTAATTCTTTATCTGAAAAAAAAAAACCAAACCATCACAAACCCCTCTAAAATAAAGGCATGGTTAACAAGCACAGGTAAAGAATATATTCCTTTTTAGGGAAAAGGGAATTTTGTTGAAATTTTCAGAGAGAATACTCCAGAGTGTGAAGTTCTGGAGTAGCAGTGTGAGAGGATGACTGCTGTTCTACTGGCACAGCTAGATTTGGAAAAACAAATATGCTTAGCACTTTGAAGCCATGCTGACTAGATAGAATATAAATATATGTAAACTGTATATATAAATGTATTATATTATGTTTTCAATGCCAAAGGTAAAATCAGAAAAATTAGGGGACAGCTTATTCCTTTTTTCCTCCCACAATGAAGAATTTTTCCTCAAGTTTTATACAGGACAGTGTTTGATGAATTAATACACTTTAGCTACAATGAAAAGATAAATGTGCTACATACCTGTGTTTTGTTCACACACCTTGCAAAGCATTTTGCAACCTCCATTACAGTTTAGGTCTCAAGATCAATAAAGCTCCCATTAATGGCTAATTAGTAAAAAGAAACAATGTTTTTCAGGAACACTGTGACTACCTGATGAGATGCAATATTGGTGCACTCTGTAGAGGGAGACTTGGGGACTGTAAGTAGAATTCCCTTTCTGGAGTGCTGCCAAAGGAATAGATGCAATATACACACTCCAGTTCCCATCCATCCATCTCCACCAACTGCTGGTTCCCAGGCTATTCTGGACAGCTCAGACCTACAGTCCACACACGCCCTTGGCATTTAGTGTACACATTTCACCTTCCAGTTCCCGAGATTTTGCAGGAGATGAAACATAAATGTTTCAGAGCAGCTATTATTTCCATTTCTGTGTTGCTGGCTACTGACTGTTACAGGGAAAAAATATCCTGTGCAAACCCCAGGATTTGAAGTCATCAGGCTGCAAAGTTTTTATATTGTTTTGATACCATGGGGACAGTTAGTGTCAGTGTAAAAGGTTCTGACTAAACCACCTCTATCTCATCATTACATATCACCATTACATCTATTCTCATCATTACATACTTACATAAAATGTTTATCTTTCCAAGTGAAGTATTTCATACTATATGTTCCAAACAAACCTCTTGTCTTAATTGCTTAAGAGTTTAGTCATGATTTCACTAAGGATCATAATCAATTTATAAGCAAGTATTAAAATCCATTAATATTTCATGCTATTCTGACAATTACTGTGATTTTTTTAAAGTCGTATCTCCCAAGAAAATGTTATCTGCAGCAGCTACAAATGGCTGAAAACTCCACGAAAGCCAATAGCCATGTAAAGAAACAAAGACACCTGAGTTTTTTACTTTTTTTTTTGTTTTTGCAATAAATGGCAAATTTTGCAAGCAAAACCAGCAATATGAATGTATCATTACTGTATGGAACCAAATATAGAAAAATAATGAGTAAACAGGGTTTTACAGATTCAGCTGGATCAGTTATGACCCTGTTCCTTAGAGCTGGAAACCTTAAAATAATTCACCTGCTAATCTTGCTCCTCTCTGAGCAGCTCCAAGGTTTGTAGGTGGCACAAGAGGTTTGAGAGGCACAGGGACAGATGAAAAGGGCAGGTGTCAAGCACATGGAAATCAGGGCTGGGGCCACTGCAGTCTCAGCCCAAACCTGGCCAGTGCCCCTCGAGCCCCTGCGGGTGCTGGTGTCTCTGTGCACAGGCACTCTGGGTGTGGAGTGGGAGCTGGGACAGCATTCCCAATGGACATTGTCTCTGGGCTGACACAGCGAGGTAGCAGAGAACTCAGTCGGAGATAACTGAGGCCAGAAAGCTGCCACTCCTAACTGTCAATTGCAAATTAAGCTAAAAAATGTTAAATAGATATAGAAATTGCTATGGTTGTTTTAACATAATAAAAAGACTGATGATATGCTATATATATAT